>VWZF01003555.1:1439675-1456164 GCA_013396755.1 Sclerurus mexicanus | reverse complement strand
GGGACATTGCTTCGGGACATTGCTCCGGGACAGCGCTCCGGGACATTGCTCCGGGACAGCGCTCCGGGACAGCGCTCCGGGACAGCGCCCCGGGACAGCGCCCCGGGACAGCGCTCCGGGACATTGCTTCGGGACATCGCTCCGCCCCCGCAGCGGCCACCGCTTCTTCGCCCGCGGCGAATCCCCATTTCCTCGTGGAGCAGCGGGAGGGAAGAAAAGCTCTGCCGAGCCTCCTGCTCCAGCTACGGCCCGAACGATGGACTGGTTACGGACCGACAGGAAGGAGGACCCACCGGGTGTCACTGGGAGCCGCAGCTCGGCCGCTTGTTTCCCTTCCATCCATGTCATTTCCATCTTTTGCAGCTCGGGAAGCAAAACTTAGGCTGCTCTAAGGAGCCTCTCGGCAAGGCCGTGCATGGCCCGATGAAGGGAGGACAGCCCTGTCACCCAGCTCCTGCAGCCAGACACAGGGATTTCGGATCAGGTAAGGTGTGCTTGCCACCACTGCCTGTGAAGTAAAGCACACTCCCAAGTGGTTATGGTGGAAAATACCACATAAAACCTTGTAACCAGCCTGCTGCTGCCCGGATCCTGAGGGTGCTCTTCCATCCTTCAGTCTGCATACCCAGGATCAGTCCAAGTAAGTTATGGTTTAAGTTATGGTTATTTACCTTCCTGCAAAGAAGAGTGCAAGCACATCTATTCGAACTAATTTAGTAACCCAGATCACTACTCCTGTGCAAAACTGTTTATTAAAAAGAGAAAGGGTTCTTTCTAACAAAAGGTAGGTACAATGCTAATCATAAAACTGAACTTTTCAAAGATTTCAACAGACCACACATGAAATTTTGACAATGTTTCAAGTTAAGAAGGTCTTATTCTTACACCTGAAAACACAGCCAATACATCCATCAAATACAATTTCTTAATTATAAAACCCTGTTCTTGGCTGGGAGATTTACTGGTGCATTATCAGGTCTTAACATGCAGCATCCATGATAAAACTGTAAATAATTCAGCATAATGCTGCCAGAATGCTTAGATTCCTATGGAACCTTTCACATTTCACAGCTTTAACAGTTTTCCTTCCAATTCTCATGAACTAACACTAAAAGTTATGTTCCCCATAATATATAAAAAAACTCTGCTTAAAAAAAACCCATCTCAGGTGGCATAAAAAGAATTTCAAAGAACCCCATGATTTCACTTTAGAAATAATACTTGAAAAATATCTTTACAAGGAAAAATAAAAATCCAGAGTTTACCTTTTCTTCCATTTTTATGCGCATGTGTATTATGGACATAACTTTACAGCAAAAATCTTGCCCTAGTGACTGCTTTCCTGCTTATCAAAACCAAACAGGCAGTAGGGAAGAAGTGGCATGTAAGCTTGCTCAGTTACCCATCCTGGAGCATCAGTAGCGAGTGACAGCTGTCAGAATCTGAGGTATGTCACATTTCTTCTGCAGTACCAGGACCAAGCTGTAGGTCTCTCCCCCACACACCAGTAACAGACTAACGAGTAGCATTAAGAATGAACCTGACACTTCCCAGTAGTTCAATACTTCAAAGGGATACTGCAGTCATTTCATGCAAAAAGTTGTCTGTTCACATAAATAGCCTCTGCATCAGTACCATAGACTAGGCATGATCCTAAAACATCTAAGCTATTCACAGACAAAGTCTGATTTGGAATTAAGTTGGTGATTTCCATGCGGTCTTTGGTAGGATCGTTGCTTAGCCAGGCACTTACTACAGACTGGTTAATTGTACTGTGGGAAAGATAGGTAGTACTTCTTCCTCCTGAAAGAATGAAAGAGAGAAGACAGGGAAAAAGTTTCAGTTTAGTTTATATGTTCTCAGAAATTGAAGAAACATAGTAGATACAGAACTGACATAACAGGAATATAATTTTGCATTGAAGTCAGTTTTACTATTAATAATCAGCTATCAATTCTTTGGTAAATGAAACAAAAATAGCGTAAAAAAATCAAGCACTTGAAGTGATTATAGAAACCTGCTAGCAGCTCTTTTCAGCTCTTTTCTCTGTCTCAGTTAAGACAAATATATCACAACAGCTATGAACTCATCTCACTGAACAGACAGTGTAAGTACCTGCAAGTTTTAGTAGCCAGATACTAAAACAAGGACAGAAGAAGTCTGTTTGTACAGTGTCCTCCTATATTTGGGGTTTCAGTTTTGCTTCAATAATACTTATCCCTACTGTCACTCCTCCCTACTTACTCTGCAGCAAGTGATATACCTGCATTTGAACTTTTTCCACATAGTATTTTACATTCAAACTGAAGTCCCACAGTTTGAGAACTATCATTCCACATAAAGTTAACAGGTGTCCGAAGTGATGCTAAGGCATTTATATTTCATATACCTGAAAACGTGCAGAGTGCAACTTGAATCAGTAATCCTACCGTTTCCATATATAAAACTTAACTTTGAATGACAGCTTTGAGACCAAAGGCAGCAGATGACATCTGAAAGTTTCCCCACTGTTTACAGTCTGAAGTGGCAAGCACTAGCAGTCTTTGTGATTAAGAATGTTAAAATAAATGTTTATATTAAGTCAGTATCATAACTTTAAAATCCTGCCACAATGCAAAAGGATCCGGTTTCATTCACTGAAAGTTCCAATTATAAACTTTATTTGTAAATTCCCAGTTCTACTATCTCATTAACATATCAATTATTTTGGTATTTTAACTTTGTGTATCTCCCTCAGATACTCAGTAATGTCATTCAGGCTGCCTCTGTCTTTTGTATATACAGATGATTTTTAAGTGAACACAAGCTATCTTTGAAATCATAGATGTGCCCTTTCACACAGTGGTCAGAATGCAGCAGATTAAAAAAAAAAAACAAACACAAAATCAGACCATAAAAAAACCCTCACACAACTGCTAGCCTTTTAAGTAGTTTTCCTCAACTGCCTATCAGGGCTTTCTCTCTAAGAAAAGAAACCAGCTTTTAATTTTCTGTATTAGGATTGTGTTATTAATTGGGTCATGTGAGAACAGACTGTAATGATGTTGCTAACTGACAAATTCAAGGCAGACAGCCTTCAAACATCCTTACCTTGATGAAGAAAAGATGGTTTTTCAGATACATTTGTGGAAGCATCCCAGTGCCAAAGAGACCCATCTTCAGAACACGTAAATAAGTGATCAGGGTTGGAGGGATGGAAGTGAACTTCCCACACTGGAAGTATCAAACAAAACCACGTCAGAAACACTTCAGAACAAGCATCAAGTACTTCAATCACTGTGCTTTGGATAGTGTGATGTAGACATGCACTTACAAGAACCCATGCCCCCACCAAAACTTTCCATTCTTAAGTGTGTGTGGGTAGGAGACCCAAAACCCCATCCTTAGTTGTATACTGCATATTTTCACTCTGCTGGAAGAGGGGTGTGGGCAAGAAAAAAAATCAGGTTTGTTGCATTTTCAGTATTGCAAAAATTGATGAAGGGTAAAGTCATATCTGAATTCAGGCATTCTGTATACTAGCTGATGCTATCTTCCCTACTATTAAGTTTAAATCTGCACACAGCATGCATTCCTTCCCAGCACACGTTATTTTGTGTCTAAATATCACAACCGTGGAAAAGACATTTACATCAATAAAACTTAACATCAAGAAATATTTTTACTCATTTAATATGATCATAGCATCAAGTAAAGATATTTTCAGCGTAAAATGAATTGCTATCTTGTTTGTGCGGAGAGAAGTTGTGGATGCTCCATCTTTTAAGTGTTCAAGGCCAGGCTGGATGGGGCTTGGAACAACCTGATCAAGTGGGAGAAGTCCCTGCCCGTGGCAGGTAGGTTGGAATTAGGTGATCTTTAAGTCTCTTCCAACCTAAACCATTCCATGATTCTATGAAGTGGCAACTATGTGATTGTTTTCTACCACAGTTACAACAACTTTTACAGAAAATGGAGACTTCTCTAAATTAACACTTTCTTCTCCCCACTCCATTGCAGGTACTTACTTTCTGCTTCATGAGCATTTAGCAGGGACACTGGCATAGTACCCTGCCTGATGTCCCATATGCTCAGCATCCCATCCTGGCCTCCTGTGGCAACAATATGCTGCTGATTGGGATGCCTGTCCACACAGTGCAGTGGAACTCTGTCACCTGCCCTGCAAAGAGAAAACAACAAAACAACCAAATAACCCAAACATGAATTCTTTATTTAGGTTCTGTTTTCTCCTTCTTAATCCCTAGAGTGTCGACAAGGTACCAATAATCAACTGCAGTTTCAATTCCTGTAGCATCTGATTACCACAGCCTGAAGCCATACAATATCTACTGGAAACCAGAGGTATGGCAATGACGTGAAGCTACAATCAGATGAGCATCGGATTCGGTGCCCTGCAGTACACAGGCATCTGCATGGCATCTGACAGCTTTACAGGAGTGAGAGAGCCTTGAATACAGATAATACTCTACATATACCTACAATAAGATTACTGTGAAATGCATGTTATAATTACAGTTTCAGCATATACTAAGAGTTACAGAGGGAGACTGGGCACTAACAAAATCAGGTACCTAAACCACAGCCTATGAACAGCAATGGGAATTATTACACAGACAACAACAAGATTTAAATTTAGCTCACTTTTTTTTCTCACAGTACCTTAAAAGGCACAAAGTTACCATTCAAATACATTCCAAATGCCAGAAACCTTATATTAGGCCTGTGGAGAAAAGCAGATGTAAAGTGTATAAATAGGGAGTGAGTTTTGGATTGAAGGTTGGAGCTTTTTTTCTTAAAAAAGATGAAGTGTGCAGGTGCAATAGTCCTTCAAGAGTTAAATCATAAAACAGACCACCTAAGCGCAATGGTTAATCACAACAGTAGTTCAGCCATTAAGCAGTCTGGTTTTGATTATTTAAATACCAAAGAAGTTCAAATCCCTTAAAAAATGCAGTAATGTACCATCCCATTGTTAGGAAGATATCAGGAAAGATTTAAATCAGATTATATAAAGTACCACATGTTTCTTAGTAAATATGTAATAAAGTGGAGGTCTTACAAAGAAAATATTTGAGATGGCTCATTTCTTTGCTGTCTGAGGTCCCATATTTTTAACTGTCCAATTGAATTTACTGTCAAGATCTCAGTTGTGCGAAGGAAAGTCACTGCATGAAGTGTACTGCTGTCTGCGTTGTCTGCAAGAGATGAGGAAAGCATTCAGGTAAACCTATGGAATGCTAGTCTCCATTTAATTACAACAAAATAACTCTTTATAGAAAACAGAACACAGCTGCTTAAATGTGCTTACAATCTCTGCATTTTCAGGGTCAGAGACAGCAGTATCTGCAAATGCCCTGTGAAAAAGGAGCCCTTGCTTCCTGTGTCAAACACTACTGAGAGAAATCTGTAAGAAGCTGTATTTAATTAGCTCTGGTGCGTAGAGAACTACTTGTTGATCCATGAGATTTTCTTTTGCAGTTTCTTCAAGAGGAATTAATTCAGCCAAGTTTATTGTTTTCAGAAGTTTTTTTTATATGCCCAGCACCTGCTAACAGGAGGCAACTATGGAGCTTTTCACAACCGAGTTCTTCTGAACACAAGAAACAGTAACTCTGGCTGAGATCATTAAGCTGTTGTATACAGAAGCACTTAATTCACCAACTTTTAGACCTTTTCCAAGAACTATCAATGTGATATCAAATTAAACCAGAGTTATGCTGTGCTTGTAATAACTAAATGGCAAAGCTCTTTTTTTTCCCGGGTCCGCTTCTCCAGTGTTTCTTTTGGTCAGAGTAGTTTACAATGTCAAACAATTCACAGAACTGAGGTGAACCTTTTGAGGCCTTAGGAGCAAAGGTAGACACCATTTTCTTGTATTTTAATTCTGTTACTATATATAAACTTTTCATCTTGATTATGATGGGGTAACATTGTTAGGTCTACTTTCAAATATTTTAAAATTCTTTGTGTAAGTCCATATTGAAAGCATAAGTGAATTATCATCTTTCTGAATAAGATGCATGCCTGGTTACAGATACTTGAATGACTTTTCTGCCTTGTATTTAAATGAAAGCTGAGGGGAAGGAAAAAAAACCTCACTGAAACACTTTAAAAAGGCAATGTTAGATTACTGAACACTGAAATTCTAAAGGATTTAAAATTTTATGACAGAGTAATCCTAAGTGATTTAGCAATGATACATTTTTATGGCTCCAGAAGATTTTTACATAATCTCTAACTTTGGAGATTTTTTCCTACCGTAACTGACTACAAACCTGTCAACTTTGTATTATGCTCTTAAATCCATTGAACAATAACTAAAATACCAAGGTATTCCTTTGCAAATATTGAATGAGGTACAAGAGATCTATCTTCATGTTAAAACGTGTTGAGTGTTCAGCTCAGTGCCTGGGAATGTCAAGGTGTCATTGAACTGGAAACCAGTATGAAAGATTGCTTACACCATAGAATTCCATCCTGAAGAACCTGAGAGCATCTTCCAAGATGTTCTCTCTCTCCTCTCTCCAACTTTTACTGTAAAACCATTGCCAGTCCATAAGTTTGTGCTAGCCCTTTCCACCTAACTCCACATGAGCTTCACCTATCTCATCATAGGTATGATAGACTTATTTATGTACCTATTTTAACGTTTCCTTTCCCATTTTCCAAAGGACATTTCTGAATTAACTCAAGTGTGATTTCTTAAATATTTATGCACCAGCAGATCTAATACAGTCTTCCTGTAGCATAACACTGAATGATGCTCTCACTACAAAGCAAGTATTTTCAACTAGGAAGCAAGTGAGCACCAAGAAAACTAGCAACTTGCATCCCGCACGTTATTAAATCTGTATGTAAGCATCTGAGAAATTGCCCAGACAAACATAAGTTTTTTTTGGTATCTGCTTCCTGGGAGTCAGCAAAATATTCAACTCTATTAAACTTGTACCAGAACACTCTGTGTTTGTATCTGTATATAAGTAAAAACTTTAAAATAAAATAATCCTTTTAAACTGTTTTGTCCTCTCCCCCCCCTCAAAAAAATCATAGAATCATTAAGGTTGAAACAGACCTCCAAGATCAAGTCCAACCTTTGACCAAAGAGCACCATATCAGTGAGACCATGGCACTAAAGTGCCATGTCCAGTTGTTTCCTGAATGCTTCCAAAGATGGTGACTCCATCACCTCCCTGGGCAGGATGGTGACTCCATCACCTCCATGGGCAGCCCGTTCCAATACTTCCTCTGAAGAAACTCTTCCCGATGTCTGACATGAACCTCCCCTGGCACAGCCTGAGACTATGTCCTCTTGTCCTGTCACTGGCTGCCTAGGTGGAGAGGCCTACCCCCACCTGGTTATAAGCTCCTTTCAGGTAGTTGTAGAGAGCTAGAAGGTCACCCCTGAGACTGTTACTGTGTTTCATGTGTACCTGCTAATAAAATCTGGCTCATGCTCTGCTACCTTTTTTTTCTGATATAGAAAAGTTTTCTGCAGAAATTCTCAAGGAACTTCAGTAAAGGACTGTGTGCAATCAAAAGGATTTATCTTGTGTGTATATACAAGCCATGTACACATAAGTACCCCCCCTAGAAGTCCCAAAGTACTTCCTTCCTTAGTTGCCTTGTCACTGTGTGAATTCTTTCATCCACTGGAGGAAAGGTTTTGCTTAAGAAGAAACAAAGTGCTGTATCAAACTGAACCTTCAGGGAGAAAGTTTCGGCATAATAATGCCACTTTCAAACACAGTGTTGAAACCACACACCATCCTTGAAATCACTTCAGCTTTAAGTTCGATTTCCAACAGATGCTACAAACTTGTATTCTGTTTCTATGAGACTAGCATGATAGAAGAGTTCGGAATAACCAAGTTTTACACCTTTCACAAACATCTTGCTTCATCACATAATCTATTACTCTAGGGAATATGGAGTTTTTTCATCTAGGGAAAAATGATCCCTTGATATCACCATATTTGGCAGATAAACACGGTACAAACAGTGGTTTCTGGTTCTTGCTGTTGCTTTAGACACACAAACATGTTTTTGTATATGGACACCATGAGGGTTAATTTTATTACAGTGAATTGAAGTGACCACTTCACTGACCTCCAGTTATGAAGACCTTGGGAGGCAATACCTCTTGAAATCTAACCCTACTTCACATATACTGTCATAGTATTTAACAATTCTAGGTGAAACAGAAACATACAGAGAATGCTGGGCTTGAAGCTTCTCCATCAGCTAAGACATTTACTTACATACACCTGAATAAATACAGAAACGCATTTGAAATATGCTTCAAGGATTTAAAATCAGTAGGGATAAGGAATAACCTGGAGCAAACACATTTAACTTGGAATACTGAAATTAATTCTCAACTGACTTTTTTTTTTGGTTATCATTTGAGAAGCTGAAAACCAAACAACCCCCTCCAAACTACAGTAATTGGAATAGTTATTTGACATACCTATAGTTCTTACTGCATCTTTTTGGTCAGCTCTGAAAAGATTTATTCTACCATCTTCTCCAACGGTGACAATTTCTGGGTTGTTGCAGACAACTCCAGTACATGCCGCTCCACCACAAGATGTGTCTTGATCCACATGATGATGAGCTTTCTCCCACCGAAGGTTGGCAGATAATGTCTAAGTAGTAACAAGATAGGAAATGATGCAGTTAAATAATGAACCTTATAGAACAAAGCTTCCAGAATACCCATGAAACTAGAAAGAAGCTCTGGGAAAGCCCCACTGTCTCACAGGAATAAGAACCTCCTATACAAACAGAAATCAAGAGATCTAAATTTTCCTCAACTCTTAAGCACACAACCTTTCCATGAAACATTAATTATTTGTTCTCCAAACCGCCATTTTCACATGACCTAGAAACTAGACAGAACACGACTTATGAACTGAAAAATGTCTTTCACTAAGCTGATGCCTTCGATCTTTCCCCAGGACAAGGAAAAAGAGCTGAAACCTTTACAAAATATAAGATCATATTTAGATTTTGATGGCAAAGAACTTATTTTAGGTACCAGACCAAGCTATTAACAGACATTTGTTTTCACAGTGTCATTTGGAATATATAAGAAAAGTAATTGTGTTTATTTTCAGTGATTTATAATCAAAGCAAAAGACTACAGAGTTTGCATATCTCCCCTCACATGACACTCATGAGAAGAAACTCGATATAAGTCATTTGGTTCAAGAATGCAAAAACTCTTAATAAGGCAGCTACAAGTACATTAAGACCCACTCCCCCAAAACAATATAATCTCTTAACGTATGTTTTCAATGAACGGACTGTTTGGTTACAGATGTATCCTACCAGATACCCCACTCTTGCCCTGGAATCTACTTTATGTAGGATGTGTATAAAATGCTTTTTTCTTTCCTTATATGTATAAAGTCAAAGATTTTTCCAACATACTTATTAAAATAATGGATTTTGGTAGGCAAGATGTTTCTTATGCTGAGATCAAAGTGAGCTGTATTACATAAAATAGCTTCTTAAAGCCAGTGCATGTTACCTACCTGGTTATTTTGATGATGCCGGAATATAGTTACGGTTCCTGTTGATGAGGCAACCACGATTCTCTCTTGATCCAAAAACTAAAGGGAGATCATAAGTATGCTGTTAATCAATGTTAGTACCAAGATGACGATTTTAATTTTAGAGTAACCTAAATTATTGGTAGAGGGAAAACCAAAACCAGAACAAACCCCACAAAAAACAAACCCACAAAGGCATAGTCGTTGGTTTTGCCCTTTTTCTTCGTAGGAATTTTCTAGCCAATCCCGGCATTTTGACAGCTCACTCTCACTTAACTTCTCCTAAGTGACAAGCCCTTAGAAAGTACGGATCTGTTCAGCACAGTTGTTTTACCTGCATGTCCATAACATCACCGTTGTGCTGGATGTCACACAGCAGGTGAGGTTCCCCATGATATTCACCATTGAGGCCCACGTTTCCAAGGTCGCCAGCAGACCAGAGCGAGATCCTGTTATCCTGTACGGAAACGACACCAGCACTTTTACCCGAAAATCCTTTCCAAAGTATCCAGCAGTACGCAGGGAAGCGCTCCCCGGCCGGGATACCTCCTCAGGGACGCGAGCGGGGCACCGTGCAGCGAAGCGCGGCCGAGCCGGCCCGGGCAGCGCTCAGGGCGCCCAGCCGCGGAGGGGCAAGGCACCAGGACGGCGCGGGGCGCCCCGAAAGTCGCGGCCCCACGCGGGCGGCTACCTCGTTGTCCCAGGAGCCGGTGGCGAAGACATCGGGGGGCTGCAGCGAGGCGGCGGGCGGGGGCCGCCAGNTGGAATAGAAACTTTCCTTTTCTGCTACACTTCATCTCACAGATATCTGTATCTTCTCGAAATGGAATAAAAGAGATTTTTCTCACATATATATTCATATATATCACAATTATATACGATCAAACACTACGAATCTACAAAACAAGAACCCCAAACAACTCCAAAAGGGAAAAGGGGGGGAAGGGAAATGGGACAAAAATGGATAAAACCAAACCAAAACAAATGCAAACCAAAACCAAACAAAACAAAAACACTCGTAAACTCAGGGAAAAGCTCAATAAGTAACTAACACAATAAATTCTTACTAAACTGCCCCCAAAAGAAGCAGGTCCTTCCCCTCTGTGCGGGTGGGACACCAGCTTCCCAGATAGGCCTCAGCTCACATGNGTACCCAAAGACAATTGTAGTAGATATATATATGAGGAATAAATAAGACACGGTTTTATTACGAGCAAATAGTCCGTGGCCTGAGCACCCGGCACGTGCTGGAATAGAAACTTTCCTTTTCTGCTACACTTCATCTCACAGATATCTGTATCTTCTCGAAATGGAATAAAAGAGATTTTTCTCACATATATATTCATATATATCACAATTATATACGATCAAACACTACGAATCTACAAAACAAGAACCCCAAACAACTCCAAAAGGGAAAAGGGGGGGAAGGGAAATGGGACAAAAATGGATAAAACCAAACCAAAACAAATGCAAACCAAAACCAAACAAAACAAAAACACTCGTAAACTCAGGGAAAAGCTCAATAAGTAACTAACACAATAAATTCTTACTAAACTGCCCCCAAAAGAAGCAGGTCCTTCCCCTCTGTGCGGGTGGGACACCAGCTTCCCAGATAGGCCTCAGCTCACATGGATAAGAGCTAAGCAGACACAGAGACCTGATGTCCTCCAAGCACAGGAAAGGGAGAGAGAGAGAGAAGGATGTCTTATATACCCCTGATTACGTGAAGGAATGGTGTGGATTACTTCCTTAGTTATAACCTTGTACCCAGGGAAGGCCCGGACCAGGGCCAAGAAAACTAAACCACCACTCGGATTTAGTGTGAGGATGGTACCCCTGACATGCTGATGCTCTAGCAGTGCTTACCCCAAGTCAAGGATTTCTCAGCCCATGCTCTGCCAGGGAGGGGGTGCAGGAGAAGCCTGGAGGGAGCAAGGCCAGGAGAGCTGACCTGACCTGGCCGAAGGGATACTCCATACCACAGAACATCAGTCTCAGTATGGGCACTGGGGGGAGCTGGCCATGAGGGACCGATTGCTGCCCACAGACGGGCTATTTAATATCTGATTTTATTTCAGTTCTTGACGCTACTAAGAGATAAATTATTATTAACTCAACTATGGGGTTTACCTTTGTTTTATTCCAATTCTCCTCCCCATTCCGCATTGAGGGAGTTGGTGGGGGGGGCATACATGTGACCAAAAAGGTGCCTGGTACTTAGTTGCTGGCTGGGGTTAAACCATGATAATGTACCTCTGAGTGACACTCTCCTGCCTCTAACAGAAATAAATACAACTTTTTTTTTTTTTTGTCCCAAATAGAGTGTTAAGTCAAATGGGAGCACACATGTGCTTCCTTTCTAATATTTCACTTGAGACCTAAATAACTGTGCAATACAAAGTTCAGAGGTTAGTTGTAAAATGAACTAAAGGCTGACATAGCTATGTTGTCAGTTACCATTTCAGAGCATGAGATTATCTGCCCAGCCACTGCAGTGCAGTAAGGGACTTCCTCACAACCTGATTTTCTGCTGCATTTTTTCTTGATGCTGCTGATGCTACCAGCTTTCAGAGATTGTCAGGTGGACTTAACTTTGGACAAACTTTCAACTGTGTTATTGCCTCCTAAGGCCATCTGTCAGATTTCTTCTCTACAGCATTCTTAAATTCTTCATCGTCTGCTATGCTGTTTTGTAATCCCTCAGATGTGATACCAAATCAGTGATATTTCCTATGCTTCATGCAACACTTGAACTTCAATTGAGATTAGTTTTTTTTACAGCAGAATCTAACACTGAACATATTCAAAAAGCTAGATACTATTGTAGTCAACCATACTGCAAGCCTTAAAATAGCTCTGTTGCACACAGCAGTAGCATTATTATTCTACAGTAGCAAATACCTCTGGCACCCTGTATGAAGCTGATAGCAGCAATTCTGCAAGTCACTGTCCACTCCCAGGGTATTTTCAGCTAATTCTTGTAACACTTGTGAGAAACATCAATAGGCAGCCTCAGAATACATCTACATGCCAAATAGCTAAATGTTGAAGAGATAACACTTTGGGATTATTAAAAAGTTTTATTAGGCAAGTATTTTTGTTGGTTACTTTGTGATTTCTGTGTGTATTTTTTATCTTGTCCTTTCGGATGGTTTCTTTCTTTGCTCAAGATTGCTTGTTCAAAAGCACTTGGGAAGTATTAAGGGGAGTAGGTTGAACATAGGGCTTATTTTCACTTAAGAGTTTTTCTTCCCCGTTCTACTTTTTGTTGAGAAAATGTTGGTACAATGTTATATGATGGAATTGAGAGCTGTGATAGATTTAGGGCTGTTCTGTAAACCTTTGACTATATTCTCTGTGTTTGATCACTGTGAAAGTGTAATAGCAGTATAATAGCAGGTATAAATAAACATAAGAAGGAGGAAACAAACTACCAGTAGAAAATACGCCTCATCTAATATTTCTAGGTTTTCAAAAAGGATGTTAAGTCTAGATGAAGCTGACTCTGGGAATTGGGTCCAAACATTTTAGCTGAGACAACAGGGAACATCTATGCATTATCCTTAAATATGGCTAAAGCGAGGAGTGTGAGTGAAAGGGAAGAAAACTGGAAGCATGCCCATCTCTCTGACGGAAGTTAGGGGGCCTGAGAACAAACGCATTTACTAGATCAGTGGTTGTACTAGGGCAGGATAAAACTAATTCTGAATTCGATTTGTTCATAATCTTGCTTTCCTCCAATCATCATTGAACAATATTTAAAGAAAGTTATTTGGCAATGCCAAAACAATATTTGCAGCAGGCAAGAATTCCTGGAGTTGTGCCCAGTTCAGTCTCTTGAATGAGTACAGTCACTATGCAGGGTTCTGCAGAGCAGATGTAACAGCAGAGGGCCCTGAGCGCATTCATAAGCCTCACTGGCCCTCGGGTGGGCTCCTGTCTGTGCCGGGCACGCTGCTCTTGGCCTGAGCTGTGTTATAGGAGGGCCTGTGCCCAGCCATGTTGCCCAGACTTGGTGACTGGCTTGACTCAGGGCCTGACTTGTCATTTTGCTTGATGGCAAAATCAGTACTGTCCCCAGCCCTGCTCTGCTTGCCTTGCTCAGACAGACACTGTGGAATGGTATCCTGCTGTGTCATGTTATCATCCCTGGCTCACCTTCTCCATGAAGGAAGGCTCACCTTCCTTCATGGAGGGGCCCTAGTTCTAATGCTTCCTAATGTGAAAAGTCACTGATGTGACTGAGTCCTTCTCACCTCCTCTTTGAGTGCAGAGCTGGGAAAAGATGGATATGGAGTTCAAACTAATGTAAACTGCTGAAATGGTAATACAAAATGAAGCTGCACACCAAACTGGCTTGAGCTTACAGGAAAAGAAATGAGATGAAGGAGAGCCATTAAATTAAAAAACAGAATGAATGCAGGGAGAGGAGTGAGCGTAGGTGTAGAAGCCAATTAGTGTGGAGTTTGGGACATAACTGCGGAAATGTTCAGCAGGAACATTTCACAGATAAATTTCTGCTTGTGGTATGTATATGCAGAAGCAGATGGGATCAGACAGTGATGATCAACTTTTCAAATTCTTTTGAAATTCAAAGAATTAAAAACAAAATCTAATGGGTTCATGAGGTGGGAGGGAAGGGATGAAACAGAAATAGTAGCATGGAGGGGTTTATATATAAAGGTGGGTAAGTACAGCTAGGGGATTGAGATGTGGGTGACTGAGAAACAGCCAGCATGCTTACAGTTAGTGGGATCTTCGTGTCAGAACAATCAAGCAATAGCCCACTCTGGCTGTTGGCATTCCTGTGCCTCTTCCCTAACAGGACTGTCCATACACCAGCTCCCTGGAGAGTCTAGGGAGATGGCTATACCTGTGGATGGTGGAGGTGGCTGCAAATGACAGTGGGCATCCAGGGACCAAGGTACTCACAGTGGTCTGGACAAGTGAGGGGGAGTAGCATATAGAAATCCTGAGTATCAGAGCAAGTGGAGAGGTTCCACATGAATAACAATATCCAAAAAAACAATTTTTTTTTTATTTCGGCTTGTATTGTTCCCTAGTGTAGAATGTCTGTGTTCCTTTTAGTTTCATATCAATGGACATGCTCCTAATAAATTTAAAAAATGGATTAATGGCCTGGGATTTTAGAACTGAAAGAGTTAGGAACCTTCACATTTGTTTACTGCATAAATTGCTGTATTCTGCCACTATTGGTGCATGTTTCCCAGGGCCCTTTGAGGCAACTTGGCTTGTCTTAGAGCTCCTGGAAACCTGCCAAGCCAAATGCTGTTTCCTTCATACATGCCTGTATCCATCCAAGACACCCCAGATATGACTGAGGAAGGCCCACATTTGTTTTAGTTCTCTGAATAGTTCTGTCAAGAACATAACCAAAAGGTGACCAATGGGTACATTCAGTTTGAAAACGACTGGGCAAGTCTGCAGGTCCCTAAGAGATAAAGGTGGGCTCTTTCTCGGTGCTCTGTGACAAGCCTAACCCTAATTCAAGCTGGTCCTAGTAAGCAGTATCAGTTTGTATGTAAATAGTTTCTCTTGTGTTTCTGGTCTCCCAAGGGGGTAAGTATCCTTGGAATGCTTTTAAACATGGGCCAGCTAGTTTCCTGCCAACAACCTCTCTATGTGAGAGCAATGGAGCTTGTTTGCATCTGACAAAAGAAAATGTCTTTTGCATTTAAAACAATTAAGTTTTTCTGTGCATGTGCTTTTACAATGTCTGTCTGTTCTCTGTACTTGCTGCCCTTTGGGAATTCCTCTAACTCCACAGCTTCTTTCCTTCTCTCCCAGCCCACTGGATGTAACAGGGAGACCTTTTATATTCTGGGGCAGGCTGAGAGCCTCTCATGGGCTGTAGAGCATGGTCATATTTAGGAGAAGTTAGATGGAGAATACAGAACAAAGCAGTGGATCTGTCTCCAAGATTAAAAGAACTAGATAGAAAACATGTGGGAATTCTATGGATGGGATCTGGTGTATGCACTGAGCAACTGCCAGATTTGCCCTGGACTGACCACTAGCTGCAGAAGCAGATTCCCACCTCATCTCATTTTCTGTAATGTTTATACAATTTACCAATGAGAGGGCCTGTCTAGTCACTGTTACTTATCACTATCCTCATGTTTCAAAAGCCAAAACCTGAAAATCCTGTGTCTGGTACCAGGCAGATGATGTACCTGCAGTGGTGCACCTGGTTAAGAGAGGAAGTGCTGTAAAATTGCATCCCTGGGCAAGTGGAAGCCCATTTGCAGAGGCCAGAAGACAGCACAAGTGCAGAAGTCACAGCACTGACTGTAGGTTCCCTGAAATTGCGATGCTGGTGTATACTTTCCCTTGAAAACAGCAGAAACATATACCCACGTAACAGGTGGCAAATGAACGTTGGTGGCAAAATTGGTTATTAAGGAGTTTGGGAGTAGCCAGGAATACCACACAATTGAAGGAAACAAATTCCGTGGTTTTCTACACGATGCTACAGGTTGTGGGAGGAACCAGAGGTGCTACTTCTCCCTTAAGATTGCCACTTCGCCGTGGCCTGGGACAGAGCAAAGGCCCGATCGGAACCATCAGTTTGCCACTTACTAAATTCCGAGCTATTGACCTGGACGCCTTTTAAAAGGGATTGCAATTCGCAGCGTTGTCCTGCGATGCCGGCTGGTGCTTGGCAGCGCGTACCCAGCCCTCCTCATCCTTGCCGCGCGCCACCGTCCCGCCCGCTCCCACCTGCGGGCCGCGCTCTGGACGCGCCGCTCCCGCGCCCGCCGACCAATGGCAGCCTCCAACACGTAGGCCTGGCCCGCGCGGGCTGGCCGCGGCCAATAGGCGCGCCCCATGCAAACCACCGCGCCGGGGGACGCCGCTCATTGGCTGCGCCGCCGGGGCGGTGGGTCGCGCGCTGGGCCGGGGTGCGGGTC
>VWZF01003555.1:1379553-1439153 GCA_013396755.1 Sclerurus mexicanus | reverse complement strand
CATGGCGGTCCCGGAGGGGAAGCGCCGTGCGGCGGCCGCGGCTGTTCCCAGCCCGCCGCCTCCCCCTCCCCTCCCGTGTCCGGCCCCGTTCCCGCCGTCTCGGCCTCGGCTGTGTCTGAGCCGAGGCGGGGCCGCGGCGGCGGCGCCGGAGGGCCCGTGATCCCCCGCACGCACCGGGGTCGCTGCCGTCTGTCTTGGCTGCGGGCGGCGGTGTCGGCGGGCGCCCTGCGCTCGCTCAGGCCACACGCAGCGGGAGCCGCCCGCGTTTGGGAAGCGCGCCGAAGAGGCCGAGGCTGGCTGTGTCGCGGGAAAGGGGCGTGAGGCAGCAGTTCCCCCCGCGCGGGTCCGGAGCGCTCGCTGCTGCCCCAGCCCCGAGTGGGCCCTCGGGAAGGGGTGGGTGGGACCGCCGGGAGTGGAGGGCAGGGGAGCTCTCGGGGTTGCGGACTCGCGCGGGGACAGCTCAGCTTGGAGGTGGCTGCCCGGGGCTGGGCGCTCCTTGTCCTTACTCATAGTTTGTGCTGTCCCCGTGCTGAACGTGGAAGGTGGTGGGCAGGTGCTTCTTCGCCGGTGTTCTTCGGTGCATCCTCGAAATCTGCGGGTCCTGAGAGGACGGGGGGATAACAGCTCTGTTCAGAGCTTCCGTTTTTCATATTAGCATCGGATTAACCTGTGCTAGATATACTTGCAGCATTTCTCTTCTTTCCTCCTGGCCTTTTCCCTTCCTCTCCCCATGTTCATGTCCTAGACATAAAAGGATGTGCATTTGGAGCTTGTATTCTGGCAGTTGTCTCTTATTTTAGTGATGCTGCAAGACCACAGACAACTTCACCTATGCGACCTCCTCGTTATTCTGGAGTCATAAGAGAATCCACCCTAGCTGTTTTCTCCACTCTGCTTTTGTTAGATCCTCTGATCCTGTGGTCTTTTCCAGTATTTTCTTTTGAGAATTATTCCACCCAGCAGAGCAGTATATGCTGAAGTGACGTTCAGTTTCACTGTAAAAATTGCTAATCGCTGTACAGTTTCACTGTAAAAATCTATTTAATAAATAGATAATAACTTCTCTACTTACAACAGTTGTAGTGGGTTTTTTGTTGTTTTTTTCCCCCTGCAACTGAAAGGGCTAGAAATACTGTTTTAGTGAAATACTGTTCTCCTACACAGCAGGGAAAAGCTTTGTCATATAAAAATCAATGTTAAGCTCCAAAATATATCCAAAAAGTGTGTATTGCCAGAATTGTCTATGGCTCTCAGAACCTGAAGGCAAAACCAGTTTCTTTGTTGCAAAAGACAATGACAGGGGTTTTTGACACATGGAAACTGTTTCAGGCTTTGCAAATAATAATAATGAAAAAGCTAAAAACCATTGTACTTAGTACACAGCAACAGGAGTATGGAAGAGGAAAGTAAAATAGAAGTGCTTAATATTGTAATCTCGAAGTATTCAGTGATGATAATTATCTGAAAAATCACAGTCTGTAAATTCCCCTCTCTGTTCTGCATATGCATGCCGAAATGTTTTGAGGGGTGTTAAATATGAAATAGTGGATTGGCAATAAAATTTTGCAGAAGCACAGAGGCTTTTGATCTTGCAGCAAGTTTGTTTTGTCAACCTTGGTGGGACTCTGGTGATGGTGTAGGGCTTTATCAGTGCAGAGCAGCTGCTGAATTAAGACCATAACTTTTAAGCTAGAATTCCTCAGGTAAGATGATGTCCTGTTGCTGAAGTTGGGAACAGATTTAGAAGAAAGTAGTGTTTCATATGATATAATTTTCCTAGATATGTTTTAGCAAACTTAAAAATCATTGATCACAGAAAGACTAAAATGCTCCAGAGGATATCGTTTAGGTAGCAGATCTCTCAGTATATTTTCCCCCCTCTAAAAACAGCTACATACTATAGCATTTCTAGCATTTTATGGTAGAATTAAGAATGCAAGGCAGGTGAGGTTAGTTTGATGTTGTCCAGTGCTTGTCTTGTGCATAATTTAGCAACGAACTGTGTAATTTAGTGTATAATTTCCATAACTTAAATAATGTAGGTTGTAGTGACACAGTATGTTTTCTTCTGCAGCGAAGCCTGGTTGAGAGGTTCATGCTTCTGCCCTTATGCCACGGTTCTCTTGACTGTGCTTGTAGAATTGCTTGTGAGGGAGGCTGTGCTTTGAGACTGGGTCCCTTGCTTGTTACTTGAGGAACATCGAGATTTAAACTCCTCTGTGTCTGTAAGCTGTTGTACTATTACGGTTAGAGAAGCAGTGAGGTTTTTTATGGGTATAAGAGGGCTGAGAAGAATGGGAACTTCTTAAACTTGTTTTGCTTCCAAATGAAAACATCAGTGGAATACTCCTGTAGGCTATATATTCTTTTCCTTTAAAACAGCTATAAAGATCATTATAATTTGTTTCTGGCATTTCCTAATGCTTCTGTCTTGTGACAATAAAGTTCTCTAATTTCATGAAACCATGTTGACATTAACTTAATTGGTCACTTCACTGTTGCTTTAACTGTAGAATTAACTTCTCTGTATTGGTAATGATCAGAGCAGTGAGAAGTGATTTTCAATGTTTGCAATGCAGATTTAGGCAAGTATTCTTTATAAGCCTTATCTTTGCTTTTTTTGAAAGGGACAAACTGATGAAGAGGGCCCTGAAACTCAGCATATTTTTCAGTGCGTGCTTAGGGAAAAGTGAATAAAGAATGTTGCATGACGTTTTGTTGTTTTGCTATTTTTCTTCTTGTTGCATTGGAAACATGTGTTCTTGCACTGTTAATTTGAGGCATCATAGATGCACAATTTGGCATACACAAAATAAAATTTTGTTAGCCATTAATTTGAATAATTGCCTAAAAGAGTTGCTGTGAGACGTTTTTATTAGTGATTTAAGTGCTTGTTAGTGATTCGCCTGTGTCAGTGAAGTGTTTTGAAGGAATTTCTACACCCTTGGTTGTTTAAGAGACAGGCCATCAAGTAAATCAAGACAACTAAATGTCCCAGAAAATAGGAAATTGTAGCAGAAAGAAAAAAACCCCAAACTTAAAAAACATCTATCGCATTTTATCGATGTCTAAATTAAGACTGTGTTCTTAACTGGTTCTTTGTTGTTGGCATAATTTTTTCTCTTATGTTGGACAGAGTGTCAGTGTAGTATTAAAAACATACCCATACTTTCCCACAAAGTCCCAAAATTCAGTGCGACAAAGTTCAAGTCTTCAGTCATCCAAGAAAAAAGAGGACATGTTTTTGGCTGATTATTTACATGATAATTCTTTATAATCAGTTATTTTAATTAAAAAATATTTAGTTCTTTTCCTTAGTTGAAGATATATATTTGTTTTTGTCTCTGGATATACTGACATGATATGATTTTTTTCCTGGTGGTCCTGATGTGCCTAATAGTCCATAGCAAAACTGAAATAATTTGCAAATCTGTCCAAACCAGGTCATTACTGTTGCATGTGTGTGTTTTTAAAAGAGGGCATCTTCTATGGTTTACTTTCAGTGTGACTTTAAGCTTTTCTTTTAATGTTACTGCTTCTTTCACCCTGATGTAGAGTCAAAAGCTCACTAAGACCTGTTGGAAAGCTTAGAAAGAAATGTGTAATGTTCATGTTCTTTTGAATGATTGTTTCTGTGAATCTAATACCTCAAAATCATGTTTGTTAGTGGCTACATAACACTTTAAGTAAATAAATTTCTTAATTTTTCTCAGGATTTTTGTTTTTAATTTTTGTTTAAATTACCAGCCCTTGGTGAAAACTGAGTAAACTCTTTCAAAGCTTAAGACCAGTAACCTTTTGGAGTGACATCTCTCCAGGAATGGCTGACTTGAGTTGTGTTTCAAGACTTCAGAACTTGAATACTTCGATATTGGACTTGAGCACAAAGTAGTTTTAAATGCTTACACTGTTGAAATCTAAAAGAGATGGTCAGGCAAATACAACTTTAGAAATTCTTCCTAATTTCTGCTAGTATGACAGCTCTGTGTCATTTTGTCCCAAGAGTCAGGGTTATGTTCTGCTTCCTCAGCTTTTGTGTAGTACTAGTTCCTGTTTTAGTGAAACCACCTTCATAATAACAGGCTGTTCATGTGGTCTGACCACTGGTCTTGACAGCATTGGCTTTTCTGAAAACAGATCAACAAAGTGGTTGCGTGGAATCTGCTCACTAAGGTGTGAGATGTGCAACATCTGCCTTTCTTTGCAGATCTGCTAAAGCTGTAAGTAGTTTTGCCTGAAGCCTTATTGTGAAGAGAGTTCCTTGTCTGTCCTATCCAGTTAAGTTTATCTTAACCTCTGCAACAGTTTGTAGTTATTACTGATAGTTGTTGCCACTTTGTATTGAACTCTTCGGTTTTGACATTCCGTGTGATGTGTAAGTGAAGTTCGGCCTTAAAAAAATGCAGAGGGATCAAGGATTCATCAGAGGTGAAGTCTCCCTCATCTGTATACGGTTGTTATAGTTCTTTGGAAAGTGCAGTTCTATGTTTTTGCATGCTGGATCCGACCTTAAAGTCACTTTCTTCTTTCACATACTCCCCAAAGTTTCTTCATTCAGGTGCCAATACAGATTGAAACAAAACAACATAACCATTTTGATAAAGAAACAGTACAGATGATTTCTGTGATAAAGGTGTGTGCTGAAGGGCTATGGTAGCATGCCTTTCTCCTCCCCCAGAGAAGAAATGGTTGATACCAACTTTGCAGCATTGGCCTGCAGTACAAGGGAGCAATACAGCTGTGGTTAAATATGTTTGTTAGTTATCTGCGGATTTCGGATCCATGAAAATTAATAGAAAACTCTTATCCATTATACCAAGGTAGGTTGTTTTTGTAGGTGATTCTTATCAAATAGGAAAGGAATACTCCCATAAAGTACAAGTGAAAATTTGAGAAATAAGTTTGTATTTAACTGTCTTGAGGCTATATATTGGTTTGCTGTGTTGAACCTAGGTCATGCATCCTATGTTGTTTTACCTCATATTTTGAGTAGCATTTCAGTGGTAATTGACATTATTATTATGACTTATTATTATTAACAATAATAATTCTATTTATTTATTTTCTGCTACTTTGGGATTTTCATGGGATTTGATCTTTTTTGTTTAATTTATGGACTCTTAAGTAGCTATGGTGGACCCTCACTTTACTCAGTCTTTGTGTTGTCATGTCTGAACAACAGACTTTCAACTAATTCCTTCCAGTTAGTTGTATGCAACATCCCATTTGAATAATGTATTATTGTGAATCCAGATCACAGTGATAATAGGTGGGCAGCTGAATGCTTGAGGCAGATAACTCTTAAATTATCAGCAAAGTCCAAGAGGTTTGCACGTATGAACAGTTTAAAAAAAACGTGTTTGCAAACACTTACTTTTGGTTTCCTTAGCACAAAGAGCTTTGTATGTTTTAGGCTCAACATCCTTTATTGGATTTTGGGGTGTTGATGCATCACTTCTTGTTCAAAGTGATTTTTTTGTGTTCATGCTTTAGAGTGAAATCTTCCTATGCTTGTTGCTGAAATAAAATTCTGTTAACCAGATTACATTCTTTCCCATCTTTTTTTCTTTCTCTGTCCACAGAAAAAGAACCTGACCTTAAAAAATTCAGTCTGTCAGGTGCTTAAAACTGACTTAACTTCACATTGCTTGCAAACCAAGATGTGCTTCTGTTCCAGCCCACTCTCCTCTTGAACGTTGCTAGCTGTTCTGCATGGGTCAGATGGAGACTGTCATTTGACACTGTCCCGCATCACATCCTTGTCTCTAAACTGGAGAGGCATGGATAAGGCAGATGGACCACTCACTGGATGAGGAGTTGGGTGGATGATCACACTCAAGGAGTTGCAATCAATGGCTCAATGTCCAAATGCAGATCAGTGACAAGTGGTGTCCTCAGGGGCTGGTATTTGAACTGGTGCTGTTTAACGTCTTTGTCAGTGGGATTGAGTGCACGCACAGCAAGTTTTCTGATGACACCAAGCTCTGTGGTGCAGTCAACACACTGGAGGAAAGGGATGGCATCCAGGGAGACCTGGACAGGCTTGGGAGAGGGGCCTGTATGAACCTCATGGAGTTCAACAAGGCCGAGTGCAAAGTCCAGCACCTGAGTCAGGGCAATCCCAAGTACAAGTACAGGCTGGGAGGAGAATGGATCGAGAGTAGGCCTGGGGAGAAGAACTTGGGAGTGTTGGTGGATAGAGGCTGCACATGACCCAGCAGTGTGCACTTGCAGCCAAGAGAGCAAAACGTATCCTGGGCTGAGTCAAAAAGCAACATGGCCAGCAGGTTGAAGGAGGTGATCCTTCCCCTCTGCTCTGCTCTCATGAGACCCCCCCTGGAGTGCTGCATCCCCCTTTGGGGTCCCCAATGCAAGAAGGACATGAATCTGTTAGAACAAGTCCAGAGGAGGACCACGAAGATGGTCAAGGGGCTGAAGCAGCTCTCCTGTGAAGACAGACTGAGAGAGTTGAGGTTGTTCAGCCTGCAGAAGGGGAGGCCCTGGAGACACCTAACAGCAGCCTTCCACTACCTGAAGGGAGCCTACAAGAGAGTTGTAGAGGGACTTTTAGCAAGAGCGTGTAGTGATAGGACAAGGGGGAATGCTCTTAAACTGAAAGAGGGCAGGTTTGGATTGGATATTAGGATTAAATTCTTTACCGTGAGGGTGGTGAGGCACTGGAACAGGTTGCCCAGAGAAGTTGTGAATGCCCCATTCCTGGAAGTGTTCCAGGCCTGGCTGGATGGGATTCTGAGCAACCTGGTCTAGTGGAGGGTATCACTGCCTATGGCAGAGGATTTGGAATTAGATGACCTTTAAGGTCCCTTTGAACTCAAACCATTTTATGATTTGTAAGCATAGAGTAATCACTTGAGTAATTTTAATCTACTTGTTTTAATCTTTTCTAACATAAAGCTGTATGTGCTTTGCATCATGCTTTAAGACCTCTGTATGATTTAAAAATATCACTGTTTTGCTGAAAATTTATGTTCGTAAGTGGAGTATTCTGCAGTGGTTATGGAGAAAGTAATCTGAGAAGAAACGGAACTATGTGGATCCTGAAGTAGGCCCGCAGTAAATGGTTTTGGGATCTGCAAGAGCTTTTTTTTTATATATGAAGCCAGCAACAGGAGGTGTTTGAGTAGGTGTGAGAGTTTGTATAGTAAGCTCCTGTGCTGGATTTTATCATGTGGCAATGACACAGCCTTTTTCTGATCTGGAAGCTGGCGTTGGTGTAAAATGTTGACTGCTAGTATTTTATGGTTTGGTTAGAAACATGTTTGATCAACAGCTGTCAGTGATGTAGGTAGTTTTTGAAACATAAGCACTTCAGTAATGCATTGTTTGCTAAAAAAAGAGATAAAATAAAAAGATAGGTTGTTTTATTTGTTGCAAGTCTGTAGTGTCTTTTCAGACTCTTCCCTTGCTTTCTGACAGCCAACTGCACAGTTTCACAGGTTACATTCAAGAGTGGTATATTTCCATCTTCAAATACAAGATCTGTTTTGAGCTCTTTTCCTGTTTCGTGGTGTTATTTGGGGAAAAGAAGCAGACCAGAGTGAGTTTTCTAAACATGCTCCAATTATGTCAAGTTGTCATTGCCAGAGTCTCTGTGCAGAGTAACTCCTGAACTTGGCAGGCAGTGCTCCACTGTTAAGTAGTTACTTTTCAGCTTCAGCCCTTTGAAGCTTAGGAGTTGTGCTGATATAACTCTAATTAAAATAAAGTTTACTTTTGATTTTAAGCTGTCATTGTGTTTGTGTATTATCCTTTGCTTGTAAATGCTTTATAATTTAATGTCTGATTTGTTTGCAATACTGATTATCAGTCTTGAAATCCAACAGTCTCCTCAATGAGAGTGTTGTGTGCATGTTATAATTGGAAAGGTTATTCAATCTATATATATTTAATTTTGAATTATTTTCTTGCAATGTACAGCTTCCTTTTAAGATTTGGAAAATGTGGGGTTTTGTTGGTATTTTATTAATAATTAATCATTGATTGTCTTGGTTTTTTGGTAGGCATGAAATTAGAATGTCTTCTATTATTGACTTTTTAGGGGATATATGTGTTTTCTGGGCTTAACTGAGAATCTGATAGAGACTTGATCCAAACAGAATTAAGATCCTGGCAGCTGGTCATCTTTAGACTGACTATTGCAGGAAAGAAAGGACTTTCGTTGGAGCTCAGTACCTTTCTACGTTTCTCTGTATTCAGCTGTGAGACTAAGAAAAAATCCTTTTGTTATCAACACAGAAAAAAATGACTGCTAAGTCAAGATTGATTTCACTGTTTAGGACTTGATTACTTCATTCTCACCTAAAATTTGCTATTGTCTCCATGGTATAATAAGCAAATTTGAAAAGCAGACTTAATCTATGGGGGTATAGCTGGGAGGTTATATATTTTTTTTTTAGTGAAGATGGAGTATTATTCAACAATTAAAGTAAATGAGACAAAATTCAGCTTCTCCCACAGATTCTGCTGGGATCTCTGAGTATGGGTAACTTGCTGAAATTCTTATTTACTGATGAAAAAGATGACACCAGTCAAAGATAGTCCAACAGTCAGCAAATCTCAAGAGTGTTTGCTGAATGAGGAGCATCCTCAGAATGTGTAGAATATGAGTAGTTTCTGTTTTCAGGGGGGTTTTTTGTCATTTTTTATAAAGTTGTATGTCCTTTGACTGAAACGAAGTTTGGCGCTTTGTTTTGCACAGAGGCAGTCTCTTCCATAGAGCTCTGATTAAACAAGATGGGGGAATAATAGGTAAAAAAGTAGTAGAATGGAGGCAGAATAACATTTTTAAATGCTGAGAGGTGAATTTACTTGTGGATACTTTAGAAACATGACAGGAGTAGATGAAGGAGGTAAGGAGTTTTGTAAAAAGAGGGAGTAGATTATGAGTAGTGTGAAGGAAGAGGTTTGGAAGAAATTTAGGGTCACAGCAGTACAGAGAAGGTTCTTGGCCTTACCAGTTGCTCTTTCAAGCTGGAAGCTTGGTCTGTGTGTTCTCTACATGTTTTTTTCCTGAAGGCACAAAAGGAAAGCAGAAGGCTACCTATACCTTCTAGAATGTATGCATCTATCCACAAAATACACAATGTCAAGAAGTAAATCACTGGTTTAGATCTTTTCTGAGTGCTGGTCAGCTCCTGCTTTTTGACTGCCCTTCTGCCCTCCAGAACCTTTCTCTCTTCACTTCTGTTATAATCAGCTTTGCTTATTCTCATGCCTTTTTAAAAAAAAAAAAAAGTACATTTATTTTGGAGATACTAATTTCTTACTGGTACCTAATGAAACTCTAATAGTGATTTTTTTGTTTTTTGTTGTTTCTATGCTTTGTTCACAGAATTGCTATACAACTCATTCAACTCATTCAAAGTGATCAGGAAAACCGTTTTTTTTTCCTTACTATCTCATGTTGGTAGTGCCAATGTGTCAATGGATTGATTTGTTTGTTTTCTTTTGGGTACAATTTTGCTCAATAAGTAAACTTATGAACTGCTGCAAATGCCTGCTGGCTCAATTTAAAAACTTGCATCGAAATGATGAGTTTCCTCTCACTGGAACTGCTGTAGTACTCAGTTCTAAATGAAGTCAAAGCACAGGATATGTGTAATACATATGGAGGAGAGTTTGCTTTTTCTGGGATATATCAGATATAGAAATACTTAAATATTGTTTTTTAAAAGGAATTGTGTTCCTTAATAATTTCCTTTATAATAGTATATTCCTTTTGCAGTTCTATGTGATATTTTTTGTTCAGACAAAAGGGAAAATAATCTGGGGGGTTATTTTGCTCTCTGAATTCAAGCCTATGTTAGATAGGATAAATAAATCCTTGACACAGGTAGTAGATAAGAAAAATAGACAAGAAAATCCTGTGATTAATAGGTGTATTTGGGAGCATACTGTCAACAGTCAGGGAAGCCCAGTCATGGGCACAGGTGTGTTTGTGTTGGTGGGACTTTAAAAAAAACCCCACTGGTGCGACTTCAGGACAATCTTACAAAAGCTCCACGGTCTGATTTTCTTGGTTTAGGTTAGATTTTAATGGTACTAAAATCGCCTATTTTTTTCTTCTTTTAAGTATAATTTTGCACATAAATTGTTCTTATTTAAAGTAGTTAATAGAGCAATCTGTTGTGGAAATTTCACTCATTTGTAGTTTATACTGTATCTTTTAATGCAAATGGTTAATTTCTTTCATTTGTTTTATAAAGTTTTCTGTTATTCATAAATGCCTCTTCAGAACTTCAAAAAAATAGAATTACCAGCATTAAAGAAAACTTCATTGAAATTGCACAGCACTTCTGACATTTTACATGAATGTACATTTACATTTTATTTTGAAAAGTGAACTAAGAGTCAGAGCGTTTTGTTATAAAATCTTTTTGGTCTCAGTCTGCCCCAGGAAAAGAATTCTGATTCTGTAGGAGTTTCTTTTACAAAAGGGTTTCTTTCTTTGCTAACACAAGAGAAACAGATCTTGAAAATAAAATACTAAGCAAGGATGCTTCATTTTCACATTTCTAACTTGCTATTGTCAATTTTTCAATAATTACTTATATAGCTTCTTAGAAATATGAAGTATATCCTGTTTGGTGTGTAGAGTAATATCAATTTCTTACTGGCTGTATTTTTCAGGAACATCAGATGTGTCCATGAAATTGAGTTTTCTTAAGGTATAGATCTTTGAGAATTGTTTCAGAATAGCATCTGTAACTGATGGGAAAGTTTTGTTCAAAGTTCACTGGCTTAAGCATTGTTTGATCTCTGGACCACAGATAAAATTCCAGTATCACAGAAGGGTTTGGGCTGGAAGGGAGCGTTCTAGATCATGTAGTCCAACCTCTGCCCTGGGCAGTATGATATGGGTAAGAGTTAGAGAGGGTAAGGTAGCCTGATTTCTCACGATATTAGGAATACGTTAATGCATTTCACAGGCTCTTGGGTTGCAGAGAATCAATGCCTTCTATTTTATTTATTTTTTTATTTATAGAAAATGGAATAATCAAATCAGACAAGGTATTTGAAGTAATGCTGGCTACAGACCGTTGCCACTATGCAAAATACAACCCTTACATGGATTCTCCACAGTCTATAGGTAAGGGCATCTTGTAAAAAGGATTGAAATTTTTTTCATTTGCATAACTGTGATTACTTTTGTCATGTGTGTGCTAAGAATACGAACATAATTTTTCACATTTGGAAGCTTGTTTAGTTATTTTTCAGTTTGTTTGATACCATGTAACTAAGTTTCAGTTTGTTATGGAATGCAATTGATGTATTCAGATACATCCAGTAGAGAAATGTTCTTCAGTCAATATTAATATATGTAAATATGTGTTTACTTTTTCAAACTACAGCAATTTGTGATGGTGCAGCTGATGTTTAAGTACTTAAAAATCATTTGCATCCAGCTGAGAACAGAAAGTCTCACTCTTTACAGAAATTATTCAGTTGAGAGTTTCTTAAACCTTTACATGGAATTTTAAAAATACGAAAATAGGCTTTAAATGGGAAGGTTTACTGATAGGACAGTTGCTTAGAATGATTGTTTCCCAGCTAGATCCCAGTTTTTTCTTTCCAAGACAACAGAATGAATTATGTGAATGTACTGATTACTTGAATCTGCCCCTGCCTTTAATAGTAGGTGGTATCTGTGAATTTTATTAGGATTTTATTAGTTGTATAGGAAAATTCAAAAATATTTTAAGATACATACATACTCAAAAGGTTATGTATCTTCACAGAAACAAATACAGGTGAGTGTTCCTCCAGGTTTTCTCATAGGTGTGTGCTGTTCAGAAAAACATGAGGTTATTCTTCAGAAATTCTGTGGTCGTCACCACATCAAACTCAAATTAACATACTCAAGTTTTTACATAGGGGCTGAATGGAAAAGGAATTACATTATTCTGGGAGACGTTGCTCTTCTGAATTTAACATACTTGATCAAGCTTGTGGCAGAATAGTGACAAAATGGAGATTGTAACTGAGATCAAGGATAAAACCTTTTTTCACCTGATCAGAGTTGACATGGCATAGCTTTCAGCTGATGTATCTTAACTCACTTCTGAAGTAGAGTACCTGTGTAACTGTTGGGGTGTGCGTGTCGTGCCCTGAATGAAGGTGGCAGTTAAGGCATTGCATTTTACAGTCAAGGTAAATAAAGGTTGTAAGGTTCCTGTGTGAACAGTGATCAACATGTTCTTCCATTTTTTTTTTACAGGTTTCCAAGCAACAATCAGTGCTCCACATATGGTAAGCTTTAAAGCTAGGTGATTAGTATAGGTGATTTTATGAACAGCCAAATGCTTTTGAAATAAAATATTTATCCTAGCAAATGTAATGAATAGTTGATTGCAGAAATGTTGTGAACTGTCTAGGAGGAGGGCCCAGAAAACATGGATCAAGATTTTTCTTGGAGTTGTACAGTGATAGGTTGAGGGGTAGTGGACAAAAAAATGCAATGTGGGAAATTTGATTAGTTTCAAGGGTGAAAAAAACAAACATTGAGGGTAGTTAAGCACTGGAACAGGCTTTTTAGATTGTGGAAATTCTGTTCTTTGATATACAAAGAAGCTGACTGAACAGGGCTCTAAGTGGCCTAATTTAAATTGCCCCTCTGTTGAAAGAAGACTGGATCACAGGATTTCCAGAGATCTTTCCAATGTAACTTACTCTGTGATTTATAAAAATATAAGAATTCAGGAGTGGATAACACTGATTGCTATTGCATGGTATTGTTGTAATGACTTTAGTTCTTTGCACACAAAAGAAATGCATTGCACTGAGTTGTGGGTTTTTTGCCAAGTGGTTTGAGACCAGGATGAAAGTTAAAGTGGGGATTTCAGTACATAGATCTAATCCAGATACTATTTTTTTAATGTTTCTTTATTTGAGAGGGAAGCTGAATAGAAGCATATATTTTGTCCTTGTAGTGTTTTAGAAAGTGTCAAAATATAGTAAAAATCGGCTTCTCTTGACTAAAAACTATATAGTTGGCTTAGAGTTTACTGAGTTATCAGCGTAAAAAAATCAGGAATTTTATATAGGAATGTTCATGATATTATTCAAGGAAAGAGAAAAATGTACTGAGGCTAAGGGGAAAAATAAGCATTAATTATGCTTTCAAAGTTTTAACTCCCCATAGTCATTACTTTTGACTTGTCATATGCTAGTGCTAGTAGTATAGTTTCCTCTAAAGAAATAATAACAGTAAATGTTCTAATGAGGCATGTTCTAATCACTTCTGTTTTCTGGATGTGATGTTAAGCCAATAGAGCATGGTAGTGGCTATCTCTGAAACATTCAAGAACAAATTTTAATGTGTGACCTAAGCTTAGCTTATGTACTGGTCCACCATGTAGGAAAGAAATGTCATCAAGTGTGTCTATAGACTACTGCATTTCATACATGAGTCTGGTAATCTGCCTTTGTAAAAGGCAACTTCTTTATCCTATTGTTAGGTTCAGTAAGTGTGCAGGTAATACAAGAGGTAGCTTTAATAGCCATTTTACTTGAGGCTCTGGAGCAATGTTCTTCCTAACTTGTTTTTATCCCGGCTTACTCCAATGTATATAGCATAATGATAAGCTGAATTCTTTATGGACTATATATGCCGGAACAGTAGGAGCCCCCAGACCTGAGGAGGATTACATTGATTTACAGTGTCTCTCCCAATATATAAATAGAGTCTGTGCTAGAAGCTTGAATGGTCAGATGAGCCTATATGTACAAACACAGATACAATGTTTTGAAGTCAATGAAATAACAATAATTATATCATGTAGTTAATTCCCCCCATTTTTTCATAATAAAAAATTATTCTGGAATTTGTTACACAAATGCTCAGAGCATTTTCCAAAATCTCTGAAGAAATGAACATATATTGAGTAAAAGACACTTAAAATACTTAGAAATTTTCTGTCTCTGTCTTCTTTTAGCATGCATATGCTCTTGAACTTTTGTCTGATCAGTTACATGAAGGAGCCAAAGCACTTGATGTAGGATCTGGAAGTGGAATCCTTACAGCATGCTTTTCACGAATGGTGAGATACTTAGTTTAATCCCTTGACTGTCAGAACTGCTCGAACTGTAGTGTAACTGCATTACAGAGCAAAAAAAAAGCATCCTTTATACAGTTGACTGAGGCATATTATACAGAAAATAATTTACTCCTGGGTGTGATTGATACCATTTCTTATGGTAGGTGATACTAGATGTTCAAGTTAAATGGTCCAGTAAATTGTGTGATGGTGCAGAAACTGCCTAGCAAGGAAGTTTGGTTGGTTTTTTGTTTGTTTTTTTTCAATTGATTGTATTTTAGTAATTGTTTTATATCTTGAAGGGAGAAGGTGTTTGTCTTGAAGAGCTCGTTTTTTATGTTACCTTGTATGGCTGTGAATGTTCTTATTGTGATCAATTATCATGTATTCCTGCTATGATGAGAGCTTAATGAGACCTAAAAGAATCCTATTTCCACAGGAAAATATATTGTGTATATATACATATACATAAATTGTCTTTGAATCTTTAATTTCTTTCTTTTCTTGTTGTATTGCATGAGCATCAGTATAAGTATCAGTTTAATTTTTTTATAAGTTAGATATTAGTTTTTATTTTACATCTTTTCTAAGTAACTTAATCTCTGTGTTATTCAACCTGTACTTAAGGAGTTTTCTGTGGTTCTACCCTATCTCACATCAGGAAAAAAAAGATGAAAAAAATCTGTTTTCAATGGTCATAGCTAGAATACAGTTAGACTAAATCATGTAGAGGAATATCATCAGTTTTTCCTTCTTTGCTCCAAGGCTTTATAATTGCTTTACGACTAGCAGAGACCTTTATTAAATGAACTAGATTTGGTTTGTCTTTCTGAAAGTTAATTTGAAATGTGCTGATGCATATAATAAATTCCTGTGTAGGTTTCCTTGCTATTTAGTTTTCTGTTTTCAAGCACTGATCTGTTGAGTCTGCAATCACTTCTATTTTCCTGTGTTAAGAAGTAGCTAAGAATGTTTAGGACTGTGCAATGCAGTAGCAGAAGTATTTAGGTTTCTAAGTACTAGCTACAAAATGAAAAAAAAAAAATTAGTTGAAATAAGTTAACCAAACTGCAGTTTAGAGAAAATCTTAAATGTCACTTATTCAACTTTCTGCCTATTATTTTTTGTCTAACTTTGTTATCAGTAATTAAGTGCTAGTAGCATGCATGGGAACTCCAGTCCTACAAGTGTTAAAACTTCCATCCAAGTTGTGTGTATTTCTCACTGAAGTTATGAGTGTATAAACAGAAAGCCATCAGACATTGGATAAGTTGTGGTTGTGTGCTTTTTGTCTATTAAAAATTAAAACAGCTTCACAGAAGTCAGAATTTGCATGAAAAGGAAATCTCTTTCCAGTTTTGCTGAGGTTAATCATACTATTTTTTTTATTGGCATGTGAATGTCACGTTCCTCTTATGAATTCTCTGGTGTTTTGCTGTGGAATACCTTACACACATGTGCTTTATGAAACCTTGGGTGATACTTTTGTTCTGTTTCATAGCATTGCTAACAGTAACAAAAGCTTGAAAGAAGTATATTATGGGGATTAATGATAGAGTTTTTTGCAGTCAAAACTCAGTTGGGGATGTGCTTTTTGGACCATCTGGATGTTGCTTCTCAGTCTACTTGAGACCTGGAATTAGTAGCTCGCATTTGCGTCACAAGTGCCTGAGTGCACATTGATGTCATGAGAACTTTATTCCTATGATGATAATCTCATTTGTGGTACCTCTGGGAAAGCTTTATGTTTATTCAGACTAGTAAGGCATCTTTAAGATTTTAGTTTGGGGTTTTGTGTTAAACTGCTGTGATAAACTTACCTATGTAGCTTACAAACTGGAGTTTATTTGCTTTTAAAGATTGCTGGCATATCAAATGAATTATAGTTTTAATCCTGTAAGTCCTGGAATTATAAGAAGAGGTGAGTATATTTTTATTCCTAACAGACCATGGAGATCCCAAAAATTGTGTCATTTTGCTGTTACCTTAATTGAATGTGCTTGAGGGTAATAGACAGGTAGTTGATGAGGACTCAGAAATAGTATAACAGACTGTGACATGCAGCAGGAGATTCTCTTACTTTTTATCAGGCTATTTCAAGCTCTGACCATTTTGCTAAATTTTAATTTCTCTGATGTTACCCTTTGGAATACGCTGGATCCTTTGTCAGCTTTTGGTGCACCTGACTGCCAGGCATTCCTCCAAATAGCAACCTCTAGTTGTCATAGTGAAAACTTCTGTGTCTTGTTCTGTTTCAAAGGCTAGGCTGGTGGTCTTCCACTTGAAAAAGAAAAGCTAACACTGTTCCTCTGAAGTTTTTAAACATAGGACTTGTTCATAATAAGACAAAAAAATTTCCCCCGATATTCGTAACTAGTTACTAATTTTTCCTGTCTTAGCAACATTAAAATATAAGATACAGAAACAAAACGAGTGCATTCAAATGAGTCTAAAGACAGTTATATGATAGCATGGGCTGCTGGGACATATTCTGCCATTGTGTTCTTTGAGCTGAATCCTGTTAAAAGTGGTCACGTTTTGAAGATGTGGATTATTTTTGAATATTTTTTATACACTAAAGACAGAATTCTAGAAGAAGTACCTGTAATGGAGACATTTTTGTTAGTGGACCTTTTCCCCCCACAGAATACGTAGAAATTTTGTGACCTTTTTCGGTTATGAGCTCTCAGAAGTTCCATTCTTCCTGTGGAGAAGAACTGTAAATCTGAAGTTAAGATTCATGAATGCAAGGGTAGATGGAAGGTAATTTCTCCCTGACTGTTAAGAGCTGCATTAGCTTCTGAAAGGAATAATACTCTTGAGATAACTTAGAATAAAAGGCATGACTTAGTCTTTGAAGTAAGTAGTCTTTCTTTTCTAGAAAAACCTTAAAGTAAATTTGTTCAACATGAAAGGAGATTAGTTCTAGTCTTTGTTCTTGATGTTGTTACTTTCTATAGCAGGTAATGAAAACAAACATAATAAAATTTACTAAAACTTCAGAGAAGAAATCTCTACTAATAGTATAACTCAATTGAGTACTATCTCAAAAATATCACTGTAACAAGTATTTATAAAACTGTGCCAACAGACTTTAATTGCCAAGCGCTTCTAGCAATGAGGATTCATCATTCCAAGCAGTGGTTTTAATAACTTTGGGAAAATATGCTTCCACTTTGCTGTTTTTGTTTTTATTTTAGAGAAATGGGCTCAGGAGATATAAATACTCATTCTATAAATAAAACTAGCAGAAATTGTTCAACTGTATATTTTTATTCCAGGTTGGTCCCAAAGGACAAGTTGTAGGAATTGATCATATCAAAGAACTAGTAGATGACTCAATAAATAATGTCAAAAAAGATGATCCCACATTGCTGTCTTCAGGAAGAGTGAAACTGATTGGTGAGCATCAGACTGATATACTTACTAATTAAACTGATTCTTTCTAGCAGCTGGTTGAAAATGACTGAATTGGATGTGATTAAAAGTTCTAATTTAAGAAGTTAAACCAAAGAAAGAAGAGCCAAATGAAAATTTTAAAATCCAAGTCATCTTTAGGCCTTTGAAAAATAATATCTTCACACAATTTTGAGATTATGACTTCTGGTAATCTTAATTATTATTCTACTAGAAAAGCTTAACAGAGAAATGTTTTTTCATGAAAGTACTTTACATGCTGAAGGTCTGTCATGTTATATTTGCTATTTAAAATTGGGATTGAATTCACAACTTTTCTTGAATAAATGTCCTGTCATCTAAATTTGGGTCTTTTAACAAAGCCTTCATACCTCTGAGCTGCATGCAAAGAGTCAAGTGGAAAAAGTACTAGATTGGCAATGCACATCACTGAAGTTTACTTCACTTGTTTTTAAAATTAATGGTATTTGTATGTTAGGCAAGTGATTATTTGACACCAAACTACTTTAATTCAGTCAGAGTTACTGAGAGGAAATATGCTAAAATGATACAAGGACAGTGAATTGTTTTAAATAATGGATTTTTACTAAAAAACAAAAAGATGTTTTGTTCTGTTGTTTTAGAAGATGCAAGGCTGGCAGGAGGAAAGTATTCCTTCATTATTCTGTTCATTAAATTTAAAAAAGAAGTAGAAGCTCTGGATTTTTTCTAGGCTTCTTACAAGAGTACTTGGGGAAATGATTACTATGTGATGTTTGGTTCTTTTGTCAACTACGATTTTGATTCTTCGTCTTTTTTTGTTTTGTAAATGAGGAAATTTCCTAAATATTTTGAAAATAAGCTTGTCAACATGTATACATGTATAAAATGCAGTGTCCTTCACTGAGAATACCTGTGTCTTAAAACTTCTTGGAAAAGAATTAGACTTTTAGGGCTGGAGAAGTGGAATAGGGGAATAATTTCCATTGTTGCTGTACAAGAGCAATTTTGACTTAGCTTCTGATTGTACCTGAAACAAACTGGTGCTTTTGGGAGTCTAGAATTCTGAGTAAAAGTCATCATCTATATTATCTTTGACTATGTAGCAGGATGATTAAGAGACTTGTGCATAGTTTTGTTGTGAGGTACATCTAAAAAAAGTACAGATGGACAAGTAGCACTTTCATGAATTAGGTGGAGAAGAATGTTTCAGTTGTGCTGGATTCCTGGGAGATCTCTGATACGGAGCAAGAATCCAGAGAGCTGGGTTTTTTTAACAAAAGAACAACAAAAAAATCCCACCCAAACACAGAAACAAAAGAACTTGTGAAAACCCACAATTAATTGATGATGGGAATTGTATGAATTAAGACTAGGTGTGTTGGTTGCTGGCTTTTCACAAGTAGGCTTCAGACATTCTCCATTGCTGAGAACTTGGGAATAGGTGTACTTAGACTAATGCACCTATGTTAGTTTGTGTGTGTTTGGGCTGGTTTTTTTTTTAAGCTTGTTTTTTGTTTTGTTTTAATATCAGGAGGAAGCTTTTGAAGCAAATCTATCACGTGCTTCTACTTACCACACTCTAGTTCACATGAGAGTATTCCTGGAGAGCACAAACTTTGATTCCTCTTGGATGAAACTAGACAAGATTATATGCTCTAAGAAGCAACCAAATATGTTTGATATGTTATGGGACATTAAGCCAGTAAGACTGGATCTAGACCAAAACGATCATCCTGAAACGCATATGTTGCATGGACACGAAGTTCTCAGCAAAAACTGTTTTGCTGTACAGATCTGCTTCTATTGTACTGCACTATTTGCTGATGCAGACATAGCCAGCGGGGGCGAGGGCATTCTAACCATAGTGAAGTTGTTTTCATCTGTTTTTGTGCTCCTGTTACAACTCTGTATGTACCAGGACTACATAGAGACACTGAAGGCTTGAGTACCATCATCAGGAGATCAGTTCTAGGTTCATAAACAAACTACAAAACCCTCTTATGTCAGAAAGTCCTGACACTGCTTCCACCCTCATCACCATCTGCTGCCCACCACTGTGATTACTTCAGTAATAGGCTGCATGTAACTGGAGATCTGAGTAGGATACGTGATGTTATTGAGGATGTAAGTGCAAGCTGAAAATCTCATCTGCTCTTTCCCCTTGGACATCGAATAATTATTTTTTATCACATTGAATATATGAATGCTGACTTAACTATTTTTTAAATCTTCTGGATATGTAAAAGTGTGCTCCCATTGTGGGTGGATATATCTCTGCTGCAACCATGAGAATTTTTGTGGATCTTAAAAGATTTGTTGCTGTGCTGTACTTGCTGCATATAAAGGAGCATGATTTTTTTGTTCTTTGGTGTGTGTGTACTGATTCTGGAGATGTTAGCTATGATTTGAACTATTAATTCTAAGAGTGAAGTGTTTAGGTGTTTTGGGTCTGTTTTACTGCTGTCAGTGAAGTGATAATATGTGCTGAAGTCGCATTCAAACTTCTGTGTACAGTAAACAAGTTGCATTTATGTCTCAGAATAAGTATGTTCTTCTTCAGAAGACAACTTAGTTTCTTTCACAGCTGTTTCTTCAACTTTGCAATCTCTGCTTTTGCCAGCAGTATTGTAGATCACTTCTTCTAATGCCTGCTGCTGCATCTTGGGGAATGAGGGTCTGCCTCCCTCTGTAACTGGCATCATTCATAGCAGTATCAGTATGTATAAACTAAAGAAATCTCTCCCAATTGCCCGCTCTGATGGAACTGCAACTTGATACAGTAACACATCATTGCTTCTTTAGAGGAGGTGTACAGTGTTACTAAGATAAATAAGTATAAATTATATACTTGACAGCATTGAGGTGGTTGTTGTAGTAGAACCCACTTTGTCAGTGCTGGAACTTTGATTACTGTCAGTATCTGTTGCCAGCTGACTTAGCGGAAATGGTGGTCAGTAGGCATGGGTTCTCTTGAAGCATTGGTGGTTATTGCTTCGCAGCTTCTGCTTGTGGCCCTTGGTTGGTGCTTGTGCTGGTCAGAATTGATGACATGAGGAAGTATGTCACTGAGGTTTAAGAGCTGCTCAGCTACTGAGGAAATGTGCTCCCTTGTCATAGTCCTTAAGCTTCAAGTGTAGAAGGTCCTGGCAGGACCATCTTTTAGGACCTCATAAGGAAGACGAGAAACTCCACAATTTTAATTGTTACAAGGAGCTGTACAGATCTTCCTGTATACTCCTGGATTCCTAAGGGTGTTATTACTACCCAGGTGGCCCTCCCTATCACTGAGGTCAAAATGAAACCTCCTATAGCGACCACATATTTTTCCTGCCTTGTGAGTTGTTGGCAGGCAAAAAATTTTCAGCATCTGACAGGGTCTCAGAACTTCTTTTGACTCTTTCAGCCTTTTAATTAACCTGTGATATTAGTGATTGAACAGAAGTTGAAGCTCAGGTTGAAGATGGGAAACCCCAAACAACTACTTGTGCTGAGCAGAAGACTATGCTTTTTAACCTCTTGCATTTTCTTATTGACTGATTACTGGGACTTCTGCAATCACAGAGCATGAATTTATGGATGGTTCAGCCTTGTGTACTGCTTTGGTTACCTAAATAATTTCAGAGAGACCCTGCTTAACTTGCTTTGAATTTCCCATTGGTTTCCTGTAAATACTGTGAATACCATAGTCACATCATCTTTCAAAACTTAGCTCAGGGTCCAGTTTAGTTTGCCACACATCAGTGGCTTAAAAAACTCAGGCTATTACTCTTTCCTTCTGTATAATTGGAATGGTGTGAGACATCGGATACATGCTTCTGACATTTAATGCTTTAGACTTAGAGTTTGCATTATATCTAGGAATGGCACGTGTGAAGACAAGGCAAAGCAAATGTATGCTCTAAGAGGGTAAATGAGGGGGAAAACTCATGGGCATTGAAATTGATAGGGCACATAATTACTTATGTATCTTTTCTGGGTGGACTATGTGTCTCCAAGGACATTCATTATAAATCATTCTAATTTCAGGTGCTTCAATAGTATTTAGTATTTGTTGCATCTATTTTACAAATGTGTTTTTTGAAAATGCATGAATGAGGGTGTTGCATTCTATTTTACAAATGTGTTCATTTTTTTAAACTGACTTCATCACATTACTACTGCATAGCAAAACTTCAGTTGAAATCTGAGCATAGCTTTTTATCTACCCATAGATATGGGAAATGAGCTGTTTTCTCCAGTCCTTTTGAAAACGTTTTAAAAAAGTGTTTTCTTGCAGTGGGAGATGGACGAATGGGATATGCAGAAGAAGCTCCCTATGATGCGATTCATGTAGGAGCTGCAGCACCAGTTGTGCCCCAAGCAGTAAGCCTTTATGTTTTATGCGTGTGTTTCCATCATCTCTTAGCTGTAAAGAGTGCTTTGCATACATCTATATGTAAAATACTTGGTAACTTGCACTGCTGGGAGTATCAGTGGGTAGTGTGGTATTACTGTGTGATGTGGGGCTTTTGCCTGTTATAATTGGGCTTCCTGTTGGTTTGATAACGCTGTGTGTTCTAATAACTCTGCTCTGAATGAACATACTTTAAAATTACATGTGTGCAACCCTCTATTACAACAGCAAACTGAAACATTTTATTTAATAAGATAATTGAATTTTATCAAACTTTGAGTTACAAAATTTAAGTATTTGTTTCCTGTGTTCCAAGACATTGAGCCTGTTGAGAAAGTAGCATGCTCAGCTGGAAATACAAACAGTGCCATGTGTTTGTAGCTTTCAGAGTGGATACAGGGCAGTTCTTACGAGAGAAGGTGAAGTGTAACTATGGGCTTTAGAGTGTGCATATATGAAGTCCATACTGGCAGATAAGATTGTTTTTTCTTCTTCCTTTCATCAGGCAAACGGTAATATATAGCATGATTTTGATATGTTAGGTGTCAGTTAGGGTTTTTTAAAATCTTAATAATGAATAGTGAAAGACTGGAGATTTAAGGTGCTGTAGACAGATTGGATATTTCCAGACAAGGACCAGTGGTGGGNGGTTTTGTGGGGTTTTTTTGGTGTCGTTTGGTTAGTGGTTTTGGGTGTATATTGTTTGTTTTTGTTGTTGGGGTTTGTTTTGTTTTTTCCTTCTTTTTTTGGTGGGGGTGTGTAGGGGTATGTTCCCAGCAAAGTGCTGACAGATAGATGACAGTTAAAAAAGTGAGTGAAAGCTTATTAGTGAATTAAACAGTTCTTAGTTATAACTTTTGTTATCAATGAGAATTCAGGTTTTTTTCATGACATCTGGGAAGTATGGAATTTTCCTTGAAACTACTGTGATTAGCCTCCTTTAATTACAAAAACAAAAAAGTCCAAGCATTTCTCACACACTTTTATTTACTTGTCACTTATCTTACTCATTTTTGTATATTTTAGACTAGTTTCATAATTTCATTCACAGACTAAAAGAGGAGCTGTTGGATGTAGCGAGTTGTTCCAGGAAGAAAAATCAAAAAAAGTCACCAATCTCAAATCTTATTCTGAGGCCTTAAGGGGAGATCAGTTGCTTTCAAAATTTTAGATAATGGGCCTGTACTGATGCACAATAACTATTGAACAGTTAAACAGTTTAGAAAGATTGAATCTGCTGTAAAACTAATTTATGATTTACATGTTTTCCCCCTTATATAGAAAATGAAACTGCAAGCAACCCAGCTAATATACTAAGTTACAGTGAATGTTTTTATAATACCAGTTGTTTTACCATGTTGCTGTGATACTCTCATTTTCAGTGCTTTTTTTATTTTTCCTAATGGAAGTAGTTACCTACTGCATAAAATACAGATAGATTCATAATGACAAAGCTATTAATCTACTGTAACAAACTTTGGATCCAGCTTCTCTGAAGTGGCTGGTTACATTCTAATTTCTGTGTTGTGTTCTAGCTTATAGACCAGTTAAAACCTGGCGGAAGATTGATATTACCAGTTGGCCCTGCTGGGGGAAACCAGATGCTCGAACAGTATGACAAACTAGAAGATGGCAGTGTCAAAATGAAGCCTCTGATGGGAGTGATATATGTGCCTTTAACAGATAAAGAGAAGCAGTGGTCCAGGTGGAAGTGATTTTCTGTTCCACTTACTTCTTCCACACACATGCAAGGTGAAAGGGTGTGAATTTTAAGCAGATAGACTGCAAGGCCTGCCTTTGCTGCTGTCATTGCTTTTTGCTCCTCCATACCATGAAAAGTGACTCAGTCTGCATTACTACATCACCAAAAGGAGGTTATGCTAAGTTTGAGTTAATTTAAAAGCAGGAGAAAAATATTGCATGGATTGCACTTTGTGTCTTTTGGACATGTTTTCTTTAGCCTTTGGTGTGTTGAAGATTCTTATTTGTTGTTTTAAACACAGTATTTTCTAAGGTTAAACTTCCCTTCTAATGAATTTTTTATAACTATGTTGCCCAATAATTAGGGTGAAGTGTAAAATTCTTCTTAATAAATATTGTTTTGTCCTGTTAGTTAGTGCTAATGGGGTGCTCATTTTTTATTTTTGTGCAACGCTACAAATGAAGAAAAATCTTCGTAAAATCCTTTGTGGAAAATACAGATAATCTCACAAACACTTTTTCTTCAGCCTGCAAGTAGCAAAAAGTGGAGAAGGTAATCCCTTCTTCCCTAAAATATAAATGTAGTTGAGTAGTATAGAGAAAATTTTCTCAGTTATGTTCTTAGAAGTATGTCATATGTCTCTGATGGGGATTTCTTTGTGTTTGCCAACACAACAAACTCTAAAGGCTTTTCTAGAGGTAGTAAACCTTCCAGTTTGCAGAATTGAACATCTAGTAACATAGACGTAACACAGCCGTCAGCTTAAGCCATGGCAGGCATTAGTATGCGAATGAACAAAGCAGCAGTGCTGTTTTGCTTCCTGGCAGAAAATGCTTGTGAATGTATTATCGGCATTAATGAAGGGCATAGATGTGCATTGAGCTCTGAAAACAACTCTTGAGCTTTATAACTCCTAAATTTAGATTTTTGGGGTTTTTCCCGTAATATTCTGGAGTATAACTTGTTATTTGGATACTTGAACACTTAAAGCCTGACCTATCAAAATATTCATAAAAAATACAAATAAAGTAGTTGGCATACTGCTGCTTACTGAAACCTTGTTTCAGTGTTTCTTGGAGTACTACATAGCCACCATGTACAAATTACTCTTAGAACAATTTCAGTGAGTTACTGCTTAGTTCAAAACTTGTGAAGTGTGCTTGCTATTCAGATGTTTTGTATTCATTATGCAAATGAATACTTTAGCCTCGAATATTGCCAGTATTCCCTCAGTGTGGTACTCAGGGGTTTCCTGCCTCTTGTAAGGCTTTAGAAGTTTTGCTTTGTGGTCAGTTTCCTCTTCTGGCAAATGTTGTGGATTCTATTTAAGTTTGGAGTCCATGCTCTGCTAACTCTAGAAAAGAGAAATATTCTTCTTAAGCCTTCCTTTTTTTCAGAGAGGTTTCTGCATTTCCACTCAATCTGATTATAGTAGCAATTGGATTTTTTTGGTAGCAGTAAATGTGTTCAATAAACACTATAGGAAGGGTTTCTGGAATGACAATGTATTTATCCTTTGCTACTAGTGAAGGTGGTGTACTGCATTAAGGACTAGAATTCTGGGATCTTTGCATCTGCATTTTGTCTGCTAGCTCATTTCTTCCCCATATTTTCTTGCCAGTGTTCTTTTCTGAAATACTTCCTGATTTTATTTATTTTTAATTTCAAAATTTACATTGGTATCATCAAAAAATAAATCTGCGTATCCTGAAGGGTTATCTCGATCTACAGTGGCATAGAAGCTCTTTCTTGATATGTGCATTTAAATTTGGTTCAGACTTGGAAATCTCTGTTAAAGAAAATCTCAGAAGTCCACTTCTTGCAATGTTTGTTTTTTCTTTAATTGTCCTTTTTGTGATCTGAAGAAAATTCCCATCCCATTTTCTAGGATAAATGCCAGTGCACTGCTGACCTTACAGGAGGTCACATCTTTCTTTTTTGTTGGTTTTCTTTATTGGTGAGTCCAAAGTATGTGGTCAGCCAGCTGGTTGAAGGAAGCTCCTAATTATGAATCAGCATTTGTTATTCATGCTGACATCAAAAATGAAAGAGGTGTTTTTCTGCTCTTCCTAGATTTCCATTTATCTTTTCTAAATTGTTGAAGATCTGTGAGCAGAGATCTGTAGAGACTCCCCTGAAAGAGCATCTATATGTCTCTCTGTAGTAAAGAACTGTAGTGTATGAAAGGCTCTAGTTGTTGTAAATCTAAAATTCATTAAACAGCCATCATTTTAAGAGTAGATCAATCCTGTGTGTTTAGTTTGTCATTCTTTTAGTTTACATTATGTGATTTCATTCCTAAGGTAGGTAACTCTTTCATCACATTAAGAATTAGTGTGTCCCTTCACAAAATACAATTGATAGGCCAACAGCAATTTCCTAGGCTAGCAGACCTTCCACTTGGCAAGTAAGAAGCTGCTTAAATTTTTACTTAGCCATTCACATGTTGCAGAAGTTAGTACAATTCCTTAATGGGGCTCCAACATGCTCTTTGCAAAGCAGCACAGCAGTGACTGTGTGCTAACACTAAGTGGTGTTTGAAGTCAAACCTGCCTTCAGATGTTTTGTATCATTCCTCATTACATAAAACTGGAACTTCTAGCAAAAGAAAGTCTGGACTAGCTGGAACAAAAAGATTCTTTGAATTTCAATACATTTATATTTTCATGCCAAATAAAGAATCATATTTTGTGAATACTGTTGAATTTCTTTCAATTTAGTCCATAACTTTTTAGTTTGGGTTCAGTTGCAGTGGCATTTTTAAGCTTCAAATATTAGTGGGAATCCTCTCAAATATGTCATCCTGAGCCATTTGGAAGTAGAATATACACAGGAACCCTGTCTCTGGTACAAAAAAAACAACGCATAAGTGTGCCAGAGATCCAGCACTAGATGCCCAGTCATGTGATTATACTGGTGAGGATGTTTATTCTTTCACACAAAACTTATCAATTGGGTTTGTTTCTTACTGGTAAGTAGGGAGGAGAGAAAGTCTCGTGTTGCACAGTTGAGAACATGACTTTTTGGCTGCCTTATTGGCAGTTCTTGTGTAAATTAAGATCTCTCTGGTTTTGCTTCTCTATTAAGGGGTCACTTACTACTTATATGGAAAGAAAATTTTAAAAGTCATAGAATTGTAGAATCATTTAGGTTGGAAAAGACCTTTAAGGTCATTGAGTCCATTGTTAACTCAGCACTACTAAGTCCATCACTAAACTGTGTCCTTAAGGGCCACTTCTACATGTCTCTTAACTAGCTGCAGAGTATACCTTGTCTTGCTGGCCACACTATTGCTGATACATAGAGAAATAAGAGAATAACAATATAAGTAAACACTTAGCAATGAGTCTGTTGCATCTTGGATTTGATTTCCAGACAGGCAGCTGTTTAAAAAAGTTAACAACTACTTTAATAACCTTAAAATATTGCATTAGTAGAAATTATTTATAAATGTCATGCTAAATTCATATTTGCTGATAAAATACAAAATTATAATGACAGTATAACCTTTCTAAGCAAAAACTGCAGTGATTACACTGGGGCTGTTACTATATCCCACTTATCTGTACATAAAACATGATTAATCATCCTTTCAGAAAATGTATTTATTAGAGTATATTTGAATATGTTTCCAATTACAAATTCTTATTCAGTGTTTCAAATGCCCCTGATGAGCTACTTGTGCAAATTTCTTTGAAATTAGCAGGTATTGTTTGCATGGAATTCTTTAGGCTATGCAGAGTAATGGTTATGGTTAAAGTTTTTATTTTACTTTGGCAAAAACAATCTCTGCACAAGATATTTTAGGTTAAATTTAAAATGTATTATTGTGGTGGTTTGACCCTGGCTGGATGCCAGGTGGTCCCCAAAGCCACTTCATCACTCCCTTCCACAGCTGGACAGGGGAGAGAAAATACAACAGAAGGCTCATGAGTTAAGGACAGGGAGAGATCACTCACGAGTTACTATCCCAGGCAAAACAGACTTGACTGAGGGATATTAATTGACTTTATTGCCAATCAAAATCATGGCAGGATAATGAGAAGTAAATCGTAAAAACACATCTTCCCCACCCTTCCCTGCTTTCTGAGCTCTACCTCGTCCCCCACAGTGGCACAGGGACATGGAGATTAGAGCCAGTTCATCACGGGTTGTTTCTTCCTTCTGCTCTCAAGAAGAGGAGTCCTTCCCCTGCCTCACACAAGAGACAGTTTTCCACAAACTTCTCCAATGGGAGTCCATTCTATGGATTACAGTTCTTTGTGAACTTCTCCAATGTGGGTCACTTTTCATGGGGTGCAGTCCTTCAGGAACAGGTGGCTCCAGTGTGGGTTCCCCACAGGATCACAAGTCCTGCCAGGAATCCTGCTCCAACATGGATTCCTCTTTACAAAGGTCTGCAAGTCCTGTCAAGAGCCTGCTCCAACATGGGTTCCCCATGGGTTCACTGCCCTGTTTTGGGCATCCACCTGCTCCAGCAGGCTCTCCTCCATGGGCTGCAGATGGATCTCTGCACCCCCAGTGGATCCCCGTGTGCTGCAGAGGGACAGCTGCTCCACCATGGTCTTTACCATGGGCTGAGGGGAAGCTCAGCTCTGGTGCCTGGAGCATCTCCTTCCCCTACTTCTGTACCAGTCTTGGTGTCTGCAGAGTTCTTCCCGTGTTCTCACTCCACTCTTCTCTGGCTGCAATTTTCATCTGCCCAACAACTTTTTTTTTTTCCTTCTTAAAGATGTTATCCCAGAGTCGTTACTGTTGTTCCTGATGGGCTCAGCCTTGGCCAGCTATGAGTCCATCGTGGAGCCTGCTGGCGTTGCTTCTGTTGGATATGGGGGAAGCTTCTGGGAGCCACCCCTGTAGCCCCCCAATAGCAAAACCTGGCCGTGCAGACCCAATATAATTATGCAAAAATGCATGTGATATAACTGACACAGTAGATTGCAGTGAAAGTTCCTTTTCTTCATCATTTAAACCTACTCTCTCAATTTTGTATTGATCATAGCAAATAATAAATATTTTATAATAGCACCTTTCCAGATTAAAATGCTACAAGTCTAAATACTGCATCTAGTTACCTTTAAAGTTATAAAGGGAGAATTAATTGGCTACTGTAACAGTGGGTATATACTGTATTTCTAATTCCTGTTAGGCTGCACTCTGAATTTCAGTATCTGTAGTGACAGCATGTTTTCCATAGATGAATGATATATCGAAAAGGGAAAGTCAAATGCTGCCTAATGACAAGAAAATTGAAGTGGATCTAAAAGTGTGAGATACAAACTTCAAATAAATTCATAAATGCTTGTTCAAATATTTAATTTGAATGCCTTCCACTATAGAGATGGTGAGGGATCACAAAGCTGCGTGACTTATTACGTGTATCCCAAAGTTATTGTTGATAAGATTTATGCTTTTTTTTTTTTCATTACAAACTCTGGCATTTACCTGAAATGCTACCTATTATATTTTTCTGAGAATGTTTCTTAGTTTGTTGTTGGATGCTCACAGTGTGAACTGTGGAATGTACATGTATATGTTTTCCCTACTAGTAAGCCAAAATTTTTCAAATTTCATTTCTAGAATAGTAATTTTGAGCTAATGACTTCTGGAATTTGCTGTAACTTGAGCTCATGAAGTTGCTTTGATGCCTTAGTTGAGAGATGAGTTATTCTCTTACTAGAGTTCCAAGGGCCTGAGAAGGACTACTGTGGTGACTTAAACCCTAAATACATATATTGCTTGCTAAGCAGGAGCTAGTAAGCAATTTGCAAGGAGTGGATATATGAAGGTCGAGGAAAAATACACAAGTCGTGTGAGATTCATAGCAAATAGTTGTGGCCATAAAAAAGAAGAAAAATGCAAATTAGTTAATAGATCTTCCCTATGGCTCTAGAGGATAATCAGATATTTTTAACAAGGAGATCTCACATGTCTTTTGAGTCTCCTTTTAGGCTTTGTAGCAGGATTGATCTTTTTACTACTGGGAGGATAGGCATGTGTCCTGATTCTTGCCAGTGATTGAAACGTGGTGGATTTCATAGCTTGGCAGCCTCTGATCCATACAACTGAAGTTCGGGTTAGCTGATGCAATATGTATTTATGTCTGCAAGCTGTTCGCTTTAGGTAGAAAGCTGACAACTCTTACCTAGCAGGTGATCTGAGACTTTCCTGAACCTTTCTAATATATATATATATATAATCCAATAATGCACATATCAGCTCAGCTTCTCCTAGCAGTAGAAAATTAATGCTGTATAATTTTAACATGTGTATCATGGATTATTAGATTAATGAGTGGAAGAATCTCTTGAGAGAAGCTGATCCCCTTAATACAGTAAATGTTCTAATAAACAGAATATAAAAATCTTTATTTTGAAAGTTACATCTAGGATGTAGTGGTGAGGAATATGTTAAAGCAATGCAAAATACCAACAATTAAAACATTGGCAAGTTATTATAGTTTATCTTAAATTATATAGCTATTGAATAATTATGTATTTTAAGTGGAAATACCATTTTGTAAAAGAAAAAAACCCCACACTTCACGTACATTAAGTGAGTTAGCAGCATTATGCAAAACTGTGCCAACATCTGTGGCTGGTGAAAATTACCATGTTCAAAAGTTTCAGAGTAAATACAGAGTTTTTCTTAGGCCTACAGTTTCTTGAGGATCTAGCTTGGGTTTGAAGGATTAAGAATTGCTTGTCACAGTAAAAGGCCAGGCTTTCATAAAGCTGTGAGAGTATATGGTAGGAATCAGGATGAAAATCACACACACAATTAGGCATATGAGACTGAACCAGCAATAGCGGTAGTCATTACTTATGCTTTTTGAAGTTGTGAATATTAACTGATGATGTGGCTCCTGGAAGTAGTAAGGATGAATGAAACACTTGTCCTGAATTCACTGGCACTGCATTTTAAACTATCAGATAGCTCATTTATTTTTATCTGTTTAAAGTAAGCAAATACCCATTCTGTGGGATAGAGAAATATGGAGAGCTTCCAAACCTTTGGCTATAAACAGATTTTTCTTTACTGCTGCCAAGATGTGTTCTTCCCCCTTCTTCATTTTTCTGCTGTCTAATTACTGCAACACTCTGAAGTTGTATGATTAGTACCTTACTATTAGGAGGCAGTGCAAAGTGCAAAGAATGCAAATATTTATCCCTCACAAATCACAAGGTTTGCATCCCAAGTGCATTAGATAGAAAACTAGTCATTTAAGCACTAGTTTCTACAGGCTTTTCAGTTGCTTTTAAAATGTTCTGCATGCTGTCATTCCATGCTATATGGTTCCTGAAGAATAATAATGCCTTTGTAATTTAAAGGTTCTGTTTGTCTGCATGTAGAACTATATTTTTGTGGGTTAGTTTGCATGATAGCTGGAAATACTATTGTGTATGGAGCCAGCAATCACATTAGTGAAGTTTTTTCTAATTCAGACACTGTTTGTTTTGGCTGATGAGGGTGATGCACCTACTAAAAGAATAATTGCAGCAAACTCATTGTGAATTTATAGATCGCTTGTGGAAAGAAAAAAGGCAAACACTTCTATTTCAATTTTCCAGCGTTCATAGCAGCACAGTGCACAGCTTTGAGATTTGGTGGACATTTTGCATTGAAGTTAATGCTTTAGAAATATTTAAACAAATCACTACTATATAATAACTTTGCAGTTGGAATATGGGTTCTCTGGGTTTCCTGTTTCAATGTTTTTAAATGTCCTGCAGGAACAAGTGCCTGCATTTTCTAGATTCCTCACAGTGACTTAGAGAGTCTTCTTGCTGCATCCTTACTCCTAACTGAATCTCCTTTTAACACACACACACACACCCCCGCCATACACCCCCTTTCCATAACCTACTCCTGATTTATCATAGCTCCTTCAGGAGTTATTCGAGCTCCTCGGTGAAATGAATAAACTGAAGTGGTACAAACTGCATAATGTGGATGTGAGATTGTGTTCCTACCTTTCTTGAGAGACTACAGCTGAAGCTAAACTTGCCTTTTTGGCAGCCACAGAGGATGGGTTTTGCCAATACTCTGTCTAGCAAGTTGGCTCAGTTTCTCACCAGAGTGTAGCCAGCAGAATGTGGATGACAGGTAGCTGTGTAACTAGCTGTGCAGTGTGGGGGTTGTTCCTTAAAGCAAGTGATCCATTAAATGTAAAATAGGAGAACCCATATTTCACAGTAAATCACATCATAGAATGAGATGGTATGGATGATACCGGATTGCTGTTGCCTTTCCTTTGGTGTTTTGTTTGGGTTTTTTTCTTAAAGCTTGAAGAGATTTCTGAAGTGTTGCTGATGTGCATGACTGCTTAAATGTAATCTGATACAATATCAAAACTTTTCAAATATGATTTCCAACGGGAGGAGAAACATAACTGCATGTGTTTTCTTTCTACAGGGATGAATTGTAAAAGCTACATCATCTTGACCCAAACATAGTGTTACAGTGGACTGCTCAACTCCAGTTGTAAAAGCTTTTTGAAAACCAACAGCATTGCAGCTTGTTTTGGACTTCGTTATACTGTTGTTATCAGCATGGAAAAGCGTGGTGTTTGTTTTATTTTTTTAGATGCTCAAGGCAAATCTGATAAAGAAATGGTGGAAAGTTTTATGTGGGCACTGTTTTTTTTAACATGCCTTTATTTCACTTTCATCTGTTCAAAGTGAATTTCTGCAAAACTGCAGGTAAAGACCTATAGCTTGTGAACTCTAATTTTGATGGGGGTACTTGAACACTCACTTCTCTCGGCTCCTGTGTCCCTTGGTAAAACTGCTTCTGTGCACCTTACAACACTACATAGGTAATACCAGGTTTTCTGTGTTCCGATGTCTGCTAGATGCTACTAAAAGGAGATGAACTTCCTTTTTAAGCTTTTGACATGGTGTCATAGACTAGCATGCAGTAGATACAATCAGCTGCTTTTTTACCTTAAAGCCAGGCATTTGTATATATTTAACTTCAAGACATCAGAGGTGGGTGGCTGCTCTTATCAAACATTGCTGTTCAAGTTGGACAATAACAGACGTGGTTTTCCCTTTCCTTCTAAAATTAATTAATGGAATCTTGAAATTCTGTTTTGCTTTATAGCTCACCACTGGTATGATGTGCATATATTTAACTCCGTAAGTATGGTGTAAGCTGTGTCCCAGTCACTGAACAGTTTATGCAAGGCTGCTTTGCCAACTAAACTTAAAAGCAAAAGAGGGATTGTGTGCTTGTGTGGAAGATTAGGATCAGTATGTAGTAGACTACTGAGATATGTATTGCTTTTTCTTCTTTATAAAAAACCCCCAAATCCTGTTTGGGTCTAAAAGAAAACTGCTTTTGGCAAAGCCATTTGCTGTGTTAACATTCTCATATTTCTAACTGTGGGCACCCAGGAAAAATTCTGGCTTTTTAGAAAATGAATTCTAAATTGTTTTACAAGGAAAACATCATACGTGCAGAAAAAGTCATGGACTCCTAAATACAGATAGAGGCACTTGTTCAGTTTTCTTGCAGAAGAATAGTTGTAAGGCTAGAAACAATTTTTACTGCCCTAAGTTTTGGTACTGTAAAATGCCAACAGCAAATCACGAAGCAGTACAGTAAGGTGGGCTGTTTTGGGAAAGGGGGAAAGTGTGTCTTCAGTCATCTTGCTCAGATTTGAGCAACGAGGAATGAAAGTAAACAGCACATTATCACTCTTTTCTGGGTTTTTATGGTAGAAAGGTTTATAGAATAAAATAACTTGCATAAAAGCAACCCGCAGTGATCACTGGGCGGGGGGAGGAGGGGAAAAAGACTTCATGGTGAAAGAGCAATAATTTTGTGCTGGGATTAATCCCTGGAAGCATAAAGGCCTCTGAATATGAAAAAGGAACATTTTAAATAATCTTCCTTTTAAAGGTCAGCCCCATCCTATTTCTCTGTAAGAGATATGTATTAATTTATTTAGATGTTTGGAAGTTAATGTACCACCTCCTGATCTGACTGCAGCCTGGGAGCACATACACAAGATTAATCTTATAAAGAAATCAATATAGCGTGTATTCTAGAAAATACAATCCAGAAAAACCCACTTGCGTCTGACAAATTTGTACTAACCCACAATCAACTGTGAATCTAGTTCTTGGTGTTGAAGTGAAATATCTTAACTGATGCATGCTAACGTTCAACCTTCTGGTCACTATATCTTTCAATTTGAGTTTAGCTTTATTTACATCTTCTCACTAATTTAATCAGTTAAATGAAAGATATGAGCTCAACTGTATCCAAATTCCTGTCTCTGGACACAGTGTAATAAGCTAGCCTGACTTGGAAGTGGTGTTAAAACTGAGACCCAGTGACAACTTTTTTGGGGAGAACCACTTCAGGAGGTGTAAGGCTTCAGGGACCAAGGCTGTTGGGAGTAGTACACCCATTCCACTGAAGCGGTTGGTGATAATCAAGGTACTTGGACAGAAAGGAGTATCCAGGAGTAGCATTTAGGAATTTGAAAATGGAAACTCCTCCATGATGGAGCAATGGTTCTGAAGTAAAAACTTGGAGACGAGGACAAGTTGAAATGCCGAAGATTTGAAGAGCTTGAATAAATGCTGTGTGAACTGTCTGAATTGCTACTTTGCCAAATAAAACAAATTGAGAGGAAGCTGTACCTAGGTGTCTGCCTGGTTTTGTTGTTTTTTTAACCTTCAACAGGACTTCACATGTCCAAAAAGAAAGCAAGTATGTATAAAAATACTGGTTTATTAACTGACCAGAACTGTGTGTCCATTTTCAGTCAATTAATGTATTGCTGCAGTTACAAAGCCCATGAATAATATATGGAATATAAGTGGAGTTTTACATGGCTGTTTGGAATTCATGTTGTTCATATCTGTGTGTTTTCGGGAACAGGCTCTGCACACAGTTCTGCCTGCTGTCCATAGCTGAATCCAGCTACCTCAGAGAGAGTGAGCTGCTGCTTGCAAGGATTAGAGTTTTATCTTTTTATAACAGGTGCAGTGATGTTTTACTGGGCTGTTACCATCACCTCTAAGCCAGAACAGCTTGGGAAAATGGATTGGCTGAACCACTGAGTCACTTGTCTGGTTGTTTCCAGGATCCAGATGGTAGAAGACCACCAGAGCTTGAGCAGAGGAACCAAGAGCCAATACCTGTATCTTGAAAACCCACGAACAGTTGTAGGTGCTTTGCAGTGAAGTTTGATGTGCCATATGGATGTTTTCTGTTTCCATAGCAGGAATGATGTGCTTATTTACTATTTCCATTCAAACTGGTCAACTAGTTTGAGGGCATAGAGCCCATTACATGATGTTTCCTGGAGGGAAACTAGCACACAGCACGTGTGCACCAGCACTGCTGATGGAGGCCACCTGGATGATTCCTGAAATGTTTTGTAATCAGCAGGTTTGAAACAGGCAATAATGCCTGGAGCCAGGGAGGCTCTGCATGGTAGGCTCTGGAGCTTCCAGCTGGCAGCAGTTTTCTCCACATGTACAGTGTTTTTGTGACAGGGTGACAAGCTCCAGGGTTTTTGAGTGTGGAGGGACTGTAGAATTAACCGTCAGCACAAAGAGGTAAAGTGAAATGCCCAGAGAAAAATTCTGAACTACTACTCTCCTTCCTGCCAGGAAGAAGGGTTGTTCAACCATCTTCCTTTAACTCATTAATGTGCCCTAGGATGTACCACTTTTGATTTAAATGCTGTTCACAGAAAGAGGACACGTTCTCAATTCCTTCTTGATTTTGACATAATGCAAGAGATGAATAATGCAAACCAAGTCCATGATTTGTATCTCTGGTTCTATTTAGCTGAATTCGATCATATTATGATGCAGCTCTAAAGATCAATAATTCTAATTACCTTTATGGAGCCCTTGATCCTTGTCACAAGCAATGTGGGAGAGGTATTCTGCTGAAGTGAATGAGGGATGGAGCTGGCTCAGAAAAAAAGATGGATGGTGAGGACACACCAGCATATTGTGCAGAGACAAACAAAACAAACATGGAGGGGAAGTGTTGCCCGAAAGGCATCATGTGCACAGGGGAATTTAGAAGGTGATGAGGTCTGACATTGGTCTTTTGCATTTCGGGATGTAAATTAGAGTTTAAATGCTGTGGTATACAATAGATGGATTCAAGCATGGGGTTTAAGTTGGTTTTGTGGGTTTGTTGCCTTTGTTGGCTCTATTTGAGTTTTTGTCCATCTGCTTATAATTGTTAAAGGTTGCAGACCAGTTGGAAGTGCACAGACCCTCTTAAGGTGTCATAACCCTTCTTTGCCTTTGCTGTAAACAATATGTGCTTGTGTGCTCAGACCCCCACCCCGGTGGCAAGGCGTGGGTTTCCGTGCCTCAGCCAGCTCTAAGGAAATCAGCGTGGACTAAAACTTGACCTTATGCAGGCAGAGATGCTGTAAAGTTTCCTCTACCTGACTTGTTTGCCTCCCACAGTTCATCCTTGACATACAGGGCTGCTTTCTTCTCCAGGTAGTAGTTTTTTACACAGCACAAATTCATCATGCAGCTGATGCACTCTGAGCTTTCCTATGAAAGGCTCTTACTGTTCTCTCATGCTCTTGGCAGGGTGTTAATAAGATGCTCAGCAGAATGTGCTCAGGAACTAAAATTGTATTTCTTTAAATTATGAATTGAATGGACATAGTTAATGCTGAAATATGTATGGAGGAGATCCAGCTGCCCATTGAAAATTGCCTGAAAGCTTCAGGAAGGAGAAACGAAAATAACTCACTTTGGGTCTCATCACACCAGACTTGAAAACTTGAGACACTTAACCCCATGCCTTTTAGAAAACTGAGCAACAACAGACTATTTTCATAAAGACTGTTGATGGAGTTTCTCTGAGATCTCACTTCGATTATCTAATGTTTCTCTTGTAGTTCAGCCATTTTCATCATATGCTTCTGAGGAAATTACCTGATAGACACTCTTGAAAACATTCCCTGGTGCTACTGGGAAGCTGAAGTAGTTTTTTCAGCCATGTTTAGGCTTATGTTTGGATCTTGCGTGTCTTTAGTATGAACAGGTTACGTTTCTTGTTTACCATGTTCTGCTAAATCCTTTTTCAGCCTATAATGTAGAAGGGGCATCTGAGATTAGTCAGTAACTTTTATCGCAGGTGCCTTATGGACTAGGAGGACACTCTCAAAGGCCTCTGGCTAGGTGTGATTCAGAGCATCTGCCTAGGCTACTGCTCTGATCAGAGCTCTATGGAAGCTCATCCCCTCTGGATGTAGAAGGAGCCTCAGGAAAGTCATCTCTCGTGCATAGAATTAGCTTTCAGGGATGCTCTCCCTATAGACCCAAATTTCCATTGTGCTACCTGCTTTCAAGTCCTTTCCAGTCCTGCACCCATTCAAGTTCCCCGTTCCCTCTCTATCTGTGTTGTCCAGTCATTTGTTTTGAGTGTAGGTATCTTTAATGCATCTCTGTAGTGCATTAGGATCTGCTGGTTGTGAAGAACTATGTTTAAGTTTCTTGCTCTGCCATCTAGAACAGGATTATGCAATTTCTATTGGCCAAGCAAACTGTGACTCTCAGCCCTTCACTGAACCTTTCTGCCTCATCTGTTTTTTCTCAGCCTGCTCAAAATACACTTGATTGATTCATGAGTGGTTTATAACTGTCAGCCAGGAGCCTTACAACTGCAAAAATTAAAATTTTAGCAGGTGTCTTTAAAACTTGTTTCTGAAGTGGCTTTTTCCAGTCCTTCTAGACTTCTCTTTGTGTTTCAAGGCTCCAGTGCAGAGTGCAGCCCACTTCCTGACTTCTTTAAAGTAAGTATTCACAAACATATAGCAAGGCTACTTCTACACATTTTTCCTCCTTTAAATATTCCCTGTTTACAGCATGTTTCCCTCTTACTCAGCTCAGGCCAATTGTTTTGTAGGCTCTTTGCTTTCACAGTAATTACTGTGTGTTCATTGCCTCTGTCTGGTCTTTATGTCTGTCAGCACCCTCTGGATCTTTTCTAGCTTTTCTCTCTGCTGTTACTATTTTAGCTTTTGCCATTAGAAATTGAAAAATCGCAATTCCTGATGCTCGTGAAAGCAGCGAGCACAGACCTCAGTGATGCATGACTGGATTCTGTTGGGGCTTACTAGAAAGGCTCTCTCTTTGTTTTGGGGTGGCGTGTTTGCGTTGCTATTGGTTTGGGCCTCTGACTCGCTCTGTGCAGTTTGGGATTGAAACTCTTAAGCTTTATCTGGGATTTGAAAAGCAAATGGAGCATCACACTGACCTATTTCAGCCTTTTTGTTTTGCAAATGTGCTCTCGGAACTGCCTCTGCTATAATGCTGCAGTGCTATGGAATGATTACAGCTGGGATGTTCAGGCTAGGATCCCCAGCAAAAGTGGGCAGCAAGCAACCCGTATTACAGAAAAAAAACCTATTTCTAAATATGGATCAAACCTAGGTAAGTATTGTTTGTTACTCTGAAGTAATTTGTACCCTTAAGGTGGTCTGAAGGGCAAAACAGTTGACAATACAAAAAGCAGTCTGAGTGAAATATGTGTCTTGATCAACATTAAAATATACTGGCAAAACAAATTGCAAAACCTCTCCTATTACACAGGGAAGGAATATCCACAGGGGGATGTGATCTGAGCAGTCACTATGCTTATCTGTCTAAGCATGCTGGTAAGAATAGGTGGATTGAGCATATTCCCAGATATGTGGATAAACAAATTTCAGTATTTGGGACAGGAAAAACAGATCTGACAGACCTCAAATAGTGACAATTTTCACACAGAACATCGTTCTTCTGCTGCAGTATAAACACTGTATGTCCCTGGCCCCTGGGCTCTGCATGAGATGCCATGAAAGCAGTATTAGCAATACAGCTGTGAAGATGGGCTGGAAACACTGCCTGCTCTGAGTGCTCCTTTGTCATCAGAGGGAGAGCCCCAACCTTGGGAGCAGCTGGGAAAGGGCTACAGAAATGGTGTCAGCAGGAGGCAAAGGCTGGGAACTGCCTGGGGAGAAGTACCCCAAGCATGTCAATGAGGGTGTCTTGCCACAGTATTTTCTGCTAGTGCCCAGGTGTGCTCTGGCTCAGTAGTTCAGTATCACTTATTTAAATAAAATGAAAGCTATTAAATGAAGACCCATGGTACTGAGACCAATGTGTGTGTTAATTCCAGAAGCTGCCAAGCCAATCTGTTAACTTTGCTAACTTTGTCTTGCTCTCTATCCAGCTGATGATGCTGAGGCTTTCTGGCAAGTACAAACTTTTTTGTTTGTTTCAGTCCAGCTGTGGAGTTTACTATTACCCAGCAGGTAACAGGCTGGTGGCCTGCACAGCAGCAACTGTCACTATTTCCCCTCCTGGAAAGAAGAGTCCCTGGAAAGACTGTGGCAAGTGTAACATGTTATTATAACTCCTGTACCGTGATTGCTGTCTGCTGCTCTCTGCTTGGAGGCATTCATTCTTACCTGTCATATGTGAAATCCACGAAGGTTTATTTCCCTTGCAGCAGCACAGCAACAAAGCCTGCTGTTGGGTAAAGTGACTGGAAAGCAGAGCAGCTTCTTGCACCACTAGCTGGCTTGTGCTTTGTGCGGGATCTCACTGTTGTCCTGCCCAGAAGAAGAACAAAACCAAACCTTTTGTTCCGTTGCTGGCTGTGTGCTGGAGTAAATGGTTTCAGTAACAGGAGCATAATGGGCAAAGTGAGAAAAGACTGCTTTTCTTGCTGCTGTAGTAAGATGGTGAAGGAGAATTACATATTTCATTACACCCCCAAACAAATTTCAGTGATGGGAAATAACATCCTAACCAGGGTGTCTTCCCTAGAAGGCTGTATTTAAAATGTGGTCTTCTGGGTCTTGTGCTATTTGGCATGCCTGCTGTAGGCTGGAATGGAAGAGAGGCCATGCTTCCCAGTTGGAAATGGGCATCAGCAGATGGTTTCCTGGACCCACTGTAATGCTGAAGTACAAACAACGAGACTTTGCCTAATGTGGAACAAGGGCTCTGAGCAAGGAGCACTGGAAACCAGATTTCCTGAATGGTTGGCACAGCCAGCTCTGTGACTGCTGTCTTGCTCAGGTCAAGCACTGCTCAAGAGACAGGTCATTGTGGGTAGATGCCCTGTCAGTCTTCCTGAAACAAGTACCTCAACAACTCCCCCCATGATACATGTTCCAACTTCTTATAAGGCTGTATTACAGAAAGGAGACATGTCTGCTCTCATGATATGGTCTTGTAGCACAAAATTTAGCTGGTAGCTGAAAATAGAGACAATACAAGAAATATAAGAATAAAATATGTTTATTAGAGCTATTTTATATAAAGTAATCAAGAACAAACAGTTGAAGAACTATTTGTATACCATGGCAATATTCTTGCTGACTTGAATTACTGAAGTACAAAAGACGACATACAAAAAGATGCATGCCTCATTTGGCTCTGGTTTTATTGGGACCAATGAAGAATGTGACATCCTTGGATGGTCAAACAAGACAGACAGCATGGTGTGTGTATATATATATGTATATATAACATGTACTGTACACATTTTACTGTTAACACATCTGAAATTCACTCACACATATCAATCACTTGCTCTAATTCTATGAGAATTTTTCTGGGGTGAGGGCAGATCACCAAAACTTTCAAGCTTTGCAGGGAGCTATGGGATAACCAGCAGGAGTCCTACAGCTCTGGCATCTCGGATAAAAACTGCTGCATGCTGCTTTCTCATGCTGTGGGAGGGTGGCAGGCCAGGAGTGGAAATGGCTGAACAAGCCCCGAGCTCTGGGGAGAGACACAGCTCTGGGATCATACACAGAATCACAGAGTGGTTTGGCTTGGAAAGGACCTTAAAGATCATCCAGCTCCAGCCCTCCTGCCGTGGGAAGGGACACCACTCACTAGATCAGGTTGCTCAGGGCTCCATTCAGCCTGACCTTGGATACTGCCAGGAATGGGTCATCCACAGCTTCTTTGGGCAATAGTACATGACTGCTGTTGAGCACTGGGAAGTCCAAGCTCATCTGCTACGGACTCCTCTTACTTCAGCATCTAGTAAGCATGGCTCTCTGCTAGCAGCGCAGAGGTTTAAACTATGCATGAAAAAAGATGCTTGGTTCCTTAAACCCCAATTTTCTTTACAAAAGCTGGTGCCTAAAGAGTGATTGCTTTTAGTTAACAAAGCATTCTTTAATGAAAACACTCCCAGTGCATCAGGTGGAAAGTACACAAATTGGACTCTGCTGGACAGAGAAGTAGTGCATTGGCTGGAGCATCCCTGTCCCCAGAGCAGAGCACAGCAGTGGCAGCATGGAGGAGAGCATGGGGGCACAGGCTGACCCCTATGCCTCGGCAGGGGCTGCTGGGCCTTGGCTGTCCCAGGGCCACAGCACTGCTTGGCTGCAACCCCAGCTGCTGTGGGGAGGGCAGGGCACCCTGCATCCAGCATGGGGTCTCCCCAGCTTGCAGCATCTTCTGTACAAGAGCCAACTGAATCTACTCTCTGGAGCCTGAACGCTTCTTAATATCTGAGCATGGGCATTTATCCACTTTTTTATATTATCACCAAGAGGGAAGAATATGTTCCTCATTTCATAAGCTGCTTCTACACTTGAAAATTAACTAAGGATTTTGGTCCTTTTGCAGAGGCAGAGGTTCATGGACACAGGAGAAAGGGGAGAAAACAACTGACCTAAATCCAATTTTTAGAGATACATCCCATTGATGAGGTAATCAGACTCTTCAGACGTAATGGGTCGAGCTTTTTTAAGCTTCTGTTTCACTAAGCGCAGTCTGCAAGCAACCATAAGAAGCAGCAAAGCAGTGATGGCCAAGCCTAAGGCTAAGGGTAACACAGCACCTACAATGAGGTTAAGAGAAATTACATTTAATTTAATACAGTGGGATGCTGGTAGAGAAAACCTGAAATTTTTCTTTAAAAATACAGCTAGTCTATTGCTTAGGTGCTAATATTTGGAGGAACTCACGCTACAAAACTAAACTGATCACGCATGTTAGGAACAGTGCAGAATACGAAAGTACATTATTCAGTTCTTGACCATTGTATCTATATCTACAGCAGCTGACTGAAAAACTAACATTTACATGGTTAGTCTTACCTGTTTCTGGGACTGGTCGACCACCTCCAAGCTGATCTCTCTTTGGCACCATTATGCCATTTCCGTTTTTATCATCTGTTCTTTTCCCTGAGGAACTGCTATCTGCACAAAGTCAAGCAAGATAAATAAACATTGCTGTTCAGTGACTTAGGAAGTATTATCCACAGGACACTAGAGTTGAATAATGTCAAGCCCTGAACTTAGCAGGGGAGGGGGGGGGGCGGGGAAGCAAACTAAAGAACAGAAGTTTAAGAACTTTTGACTGAAACTATATAACTTGAATTTTTGAAATAATGTGAAACTAAAGCTAAAATGTGAATTTTGCATCCCAAACCACAATGCAGCTCAACCAAACCCAGGAGGGGTCATCTTCCACTGAAAAAAGAGCGATATAAATTCTGTTTTACAGCCCTCCAAAATGAGGCATAGACTAGTCTGAGCTAAAACTTCGGTAAAGCTCTTATATATGTAGTTGAAAATGAGGTCATTTCAAGTTATGTTGATCTCTGCCCTGGAACTTGCAAAGCAGAAAATGCGTAGGTTGGCTGTGCAAGTCACCTTAACTCTGCCTGTCCCCTGATGCATACAGATGCAGAACTTTGGTACTTGGAAGACATAAAAATACATGGGGAAAACATTTCAAAGAGGATGACTTGGAGTCACTGCAGGTTGTGTAGTAGGGAAGATGTTACAGAGCTTTGTAACTACTCAAGAAGAGACAATGCATACTTTGCCGCCAAGAAGTGTTCCTGGGAACACATGGGGTGGCAGTTCTGCTTCACAAGAGCAAAGAGTAACTCAGCTGGGACTCCGTCCTCCTGCCCTCCCACTGAAGTCATACTCTGATAGCTGTGGGGACACCATGCAAGAGTAACAACTTAATCCAACAACACCCACACAAAAATCAGCGATACGCCTACATTTTTAAAATAATGATTATATTTGGGGTTTACTGATAACATAAATAGTGAAGGGCACATTGACTGTGCTGTGATATATTTGCTGGCAGCCTTCAGAACTGTGACAGAGCCAGCAGAAACACATTATGCTACAAGATCTGTAAAGTATGAGTATGAAATGTTGGAATTGGAATTACACATAGTGGTGGGCGTTAAGGAAGTGTTTAAGTCAATTAGCTTGCAACGTGCACTCTGTGTAACTCCCACTCAGCACCACCAGCTCTGAAGAGCCGCAGAATGTGTCCCTGCCAGTGGCAGCAGTGAATACACATGACTGTTAATTAAAGCTTAAATTGTTTCATCGATACTGTCATGAGGTCAGTGCTGATGTCCCCACTTTAAGGCAGAAAACAGCCTCCCAGCTCTGGCTTTTCTGTCCTGCCATTATGGATAGGGGTGCATAAACACTAACTTCACCTGCAGGAAATGCCTTAGGAATGAGCTGTGGTCTCCTCCTCACTGGGATCTTTATGTTGTTCTGGCAGGTAAAGTGGACTTAAGGAAATCCTAATTGTAAATTGTACCGGCTTTAAAGTACCTGTGTGGTATCAAAGCTGTGCAAGTCCACCTGAAGGTAACCAACATGAAAACCAGCAGCTGTTTTCTGCTTCTGTTTTTCCTAAATGAATACTTATCTTTATTTTGGAAATACCCAAAAGACATTGGCTTTTCTTAAGATCTGCTCCAGCCCGTATGGCAAAGGTAGATCTAAATGCCTGTTTTATAAATTTGTTTCCCTGCCATTTGAGTAAATGGAATATTTAAGCCAAGTGCTTGTAAAGACATTTGGCAAATATGGAGAGAAGTTTAGTGGGAAAATTTAGGAAGGGTAGAAGAAGAATAGAATCCCTTCAATAAAGCTTGTAGGATTTTATTAGGACTTGTGGCTGTTTTCACATGATTGGAGAGACTACCAGAGTCAGTGCTGCTCAACATCTTACCTATTATCACTAGAAAACAAAGCAATTTCCCCAAACAGGTTTAGGAGCCTGACATAATCATGTTATGTGGGTTTCATTTTGTTTTCACTTTCTCTTGATTTTCTAGTCCATTCCTAGGAAATTGCAATTTACAGCCCTTTCCAGTTACCCTAAATTAGAGATCTAGGTTACAGCTCCTGCTGTCAATGCCTCCACAATATAAAACATGACTAAGGCTTGGGCACTCAGCCAAGTGTTGTAATCCCAGCCCTGAACAGCACTGCACAACAGCTGGCATGGGAAGCCTGGGAGAGGCAGAGACCTTGTGCCAGGGGAATGCAAAGCTGTTATGGTGATTTATACACTTGAGTTGGCTATGCTGGGGAGTGCAAAGCTTCAGGCTGCTCATGAATTCAATCCGTCTGCATGACTGTGTTTGCTACTGGCTGTTACTGCTTAGAAGCCAGCCCACTGCTCACTCAAGTGTGCTCTGCTGCACCTGTATGCTATATTCATCTGCAAGTGCAGCTGTGCCAGAATATGCAGCTGGGTTTAAGAACTTCCCCAGAGAAGGACACTGGGGCTCTTTGGGGGCAGCTATGCAGAAATGCTGTGCTGGCCTTTGCAGGGGATGCAGTCTGGGTTAATTTACCATGGAGACATGTCTGCAGAAAGGACTCCTTTACTGACATCAAATGCCTCTTCCTGCCTCTGCTCCCAACTTTAGAAGAAACTGTTTGGCCTTCCAGCTTGGGCAAAAATTAAATCATGAGTCTGTTCCAGAACACTCCATGCCCTGACTGTCTGAGGAGGTTATCTCTAAGCTAGACTTAGTGTTTCCCTGGAATCACTCTGTTGTAGAGGAATCCCAGTGGAGAGGTAGAAGTGCTGGAGAAGATTCACCCATTGGCAACAATGAACGACTTTGGGGTTTTGTTTTGGTTGCTTGGTTGTGTTTTGTTTCTCCTTATTGCGAATAGATCCCCTGCTAGGTCAGGTAGAAGTTTTAAACAGTACTTAACTTGGACTTGCGTATTTTCATATTTTCATACTTCACTGTAAATCCTTAGAAGTTTGTATCAGGTCAGAGACAAACATGAGGGGCCACTGGACTAAAGAAGGCAGATTAAGGGAAATTTGGAACAGAGAAACTATTAAGAGAAAATGGATTCTGCAACAAATTTTCACAAGTATCACCCTAATAGGCAGAAAGTTCATATTCCTGCTACCAGGAACTATCCCACAGCATTTTAAAATGGAGGAAAGATAAATATGGTGGTCCTTGATAAGGAGGCCCCTTTATTGGACATCTTTATTGGATTCTGAGAGATGAAAACTGTTTATGGAGGGGTAAGCAGCAGACAGAACATGCCTTTGTTGGTACTGTAACCACCACTGTAATAAAAACAAATGTAAAAAAGAAAACAAAGCAGCTCCCCAGTCCTGCAACTTCTTGGGAAAAACTTCTTTAACAGCTGAAAGCTCCTGTATCAAGCACTGAGTCTAGCAACCAGCCAGAAGGTGCCACATGCTGTTTTCAGCAGATAACACCTTCTCTTACTCTGCCTTGTATTCTCTGGATTTGACAACATCCCATTTTCCTTCCTGAATTGTACTTCCATGACAATCTGAAATAGTCAACTAAGAAATAAGACAAAGGTAGCTCTGAATGGAGCAGTCACAAGTTAAAAGCTGGAACTTGTGCTGCCACTGTAAAGCCATATCCCTTAACAGGTATCTTAAGTAGACAGCTTTTCACCACATTGACATTAAAATCATTAAAGCTTATTTTTAAAATTTATGTACAATAGTATATAAGCCTGGATGTTTGCAAAAGCAACTGCAGGCCAACAAGCTTGGGCAAGTTCAGTGTGACTCAGAGGCAGAGGTTCAACCTTGGCACCAGTAGAAGGTCCAGCACTGTGTGAGGGGACAGTCCATCCCAGAACAGGATTTCTGCCAGTGAAATTGCTGAAGTTTTGAGACTGCTGGTATGATTTCTGTTCAGTGCTGCTTACCTCTCCTCAAAAATGCATCTAGCGATTATTGCCACTCTGAACACTTCCAGATGAACTTCATGGAGCTGCTCCAGCATTTCTGTGTGTCTCATTTTTGTATCACATAATTATTAGATTTGGTCTGTAACTTCCTTAAGATGACAGTGATGGAGAGAAGTCTAATTAATGAATCTGGGTGAATTTTTAGGAACAGGTTAGATGCCTGTCTCCTCAACTCCATAAAGACTGTGGTCCTTGCCAGTGGGGCAGGACCTGAACATCTCTGGAACTCTGTGAACCATTAACATAGAGCATATGACTTCTATGAAGTTTAAGTGTCTGCAGGAGAAGACAGCAGCTCAGAGTAGGTTTTGGCAGAGCACTTTTTGGCAGTTGCCATTTGGACACACATATCTAGCACCTCTTCATGTCCCACCACATGCACCCCTCTTTGGAACTGATCTGTATGCAATTTTAAACCTCACTGAGATGTTTGCTGCTTTCTTGGTTAAAAGTATTGGGCTCCTGGATCTGTAAAGACTGGAACCTTCTATTCTAAAGGAAATTCTTAAGCATCTAAAATTAAATTTTGGCTGAGCTTTGTCAAAAGAGCAATATTAAAACCACAAGAATCAAAGCTATACATGGTCACCTCGAAATCTTGCCTGTTTAAAATGAAAACGATTACAACAGCTACTGGTAGTACACTAATTACTGAAGCTTCTCACATTTTTTTAGTTTTATAAGAATTTTTTTCTTTGTCTACTGCTGTGCAAAAGGCTACCTTGAGAGCAAAACTGGTGCAAATAAGTCATTGTGCAACGGGTAAACATAGAAAATGACGATGCAAAAGTGCCACACTTTTAGATGTACTTCCAATTATAACCCCTGATTATAGGGTGCTGAAGTTGGTGACCTCAGTTTTGGTTTTATATCTGGATTCATGAGTCAAGTGGTTTTTGAGACCTACTTAGCAGCTGACTTTCCATTGGAGGCTGCAATGTCCCTTGGAAATCTGATGTTTAGTTTGGGTGGCCCCATATTAGGTGTTACTCAGGACTATGTGAGCGAGAAGGGTTTGGAGCAGACTTCAGAATTTAAGTCATTCTAGTGATGAGGACTGAGGTCATCTACACTGCCAGAAGAAGGGGAAACAGAGAGGATTTTGCTATCATTCCCTACACATTCACTGAGGTAGTCAGATTCTTGAAGAACATTGTTTTCACTCCCTTTGCAGTTTCCACAGATGAATCATAGAATCAGCTGGGTTGGAAGATACCTCCAAGATCATCAAGTCCAACCCTTGATCCAACACCACTGTGATTACTAGATCATGGCACTAAGTGCCACATCCAGTCTCATCCTAAAAACCTCCAGAGATGGTGAATCCACCACCTCTCTGGGCAGGCAATTCCAATGCCTGATTACTCCCTCTGTAAAAAGTTTCTTTCTAATATCTAACCTAAGCCTCCCCTGGCAGAACTTAAGCCCGTGCCCTCTTGTCCTATTGCTGGGTGCCTGGGAGAAGAGACCAGCCCCCACCTGGCTACAACCTCCTTTCAGGTAGAAAGTACAGGCATCTGAAGACGCAGTGTCCTTTACAAGAGCCGGCAGCAGAGGGCACTGAGCACTGCTCTGTTGTAACTGGAAAATAAAGCTGGCTATAAATAGCTGTGTCTTGGGGCACATGAATCTGTCTAACCCATGAAGAAATAAAAATGGGAGGTCTTATACTGATTTTAAGCTCTGTGCACACAGTTTTGCTTTCATATCATTGTGATTTCAGATAATTCTAATTCATCAGCACAAACTTTAAAAGACACACCGATTTCATTGCAGCTTCTGGAGCTTTACCAAAGGCCAGGGTTGGGGACTCTGCCTGTAATGTCACCACACACTGACTCACTACAGGCTTGCAGCCACTATGGAGAACAATACTGGGGACCTGTACACATTTGACTGAGGTTGGCTATTACCAAAGGCTGATCCTTTTCTATAGCAACAAAAGAATTTTCCTGCCCTGTAGACACAGTTCAGAAAAAAAATGCCCATAATAATAAAGATACTAGTTCAGAGGGAAAAAAAGAAAGAAAAAAAAGAAAGCATAATTAGCTCCAGGAAAAAAAGCAATTACTCTCACCCAGGTTGAACAGTACTTTATTATGTTCTCCTGAAGTACTCCCCTACAGATTTAAAGAGCCTTAGTACATCAGCCTACAGAGCTGAACCTGGGACAGAATTTGTATTTAGCTCACTGCATGTTTTGTTCCTCAGTATTATTTTCCTAGCATTCCTACATTTTAACTTTCTTTTTACACCTGGTAAAAAGCAGACTTGACAATAATAAATCAAAACCTATGTAGAACTTCACTATTACAGGGGTTTTTTTTGTTTTTTTTACATTTTCAATTTTTTTCCTCTTAGCCAAGCACCAAAATACAATTAAAATAAATTTCAGGTTCAAGAAATTCTTTTTCTTTCAAGACAATTATTTATTGAAAGTGATTAATTTCAATTCTTACCTGGCACAAACCCACTGATTTGTTTCTTTGGTCCCTGAGAAAGCGATTGGTTAGACGTGTCTGCATCCACTGAGAGAAGTGGTTGATTTCTGGCAGTGGCTTTCAGGGTGTTTTCTGCAGAGAAGTTTTCATCTGTGTTTTCAGTCAGTCCTACAGTCCTTTGCTGGGTAGTGCCAAGAGCTGCATGTGTCACAGCCTTCCGACCTGGGCTGACTGTTAACAGAAACAAAAGTCATAATTTTTGTACATTATTAAAGGGAATGGGAGTGTTCTTAAGGAAGGCCCTTCAATATGGGCCTTGAGGCAGGCTAAACAACTTCTTCAAGTTCACACCTATGATGCAATGTGAGTTCCAGATACATAACATGTTAGCAGGTGCTCGCTGCCAACTGTTAAGCAAGAGTACAGTCATGAACTCTACAGAGAAATCCAGCAACTAAAATATCAATGCCAGAGTGGTCAGCCATTGTGCCAATTCACCCTCTGATGATTTTCATTCACACAGTTGAGCATGGGCACATACCTGAGGGATGACTAATGAAAGCAGAGTGATGGTGTATCAACTGATTCCCCTACATGCTCACAGTGTTTCAGATTCTTGCAAGGTGCGTAGTGGCACTATGAAGAGTATCTCTAAGACAATCCTTCCAGATAAAGACCAGGGTTATTGTTTCCAGAATCATCATGCAAATGAAAAATGGATCTTAGAAATGCTCAACACAAAATCTGTCATTTAGGGACCCTTGACAATTTTAATATGCTTTGAAGAAAACTTCTGAGCACCTGCTCTATGTGAACATTAAACTTTTCCATCTGCTAATTCTAGTGAAAGGCTCTATGTTGGGAGCAAGCTACTTGCGCACAGGGAGAGAGGCCACAGAAGTGGCATCATTTCCAAGTCATTCAGGCTGTGGTTACTTCCACAATCTGCACTGTGGCCTTGCACACTTACGATTCTGGCAGAAAGTCTCATCCGACCCATCAGGGCACTGTCTTACACCATCGCAAGCAAAAGTGATGTCAATGCAGCAGCCATCATCGCAGATGAACTGGTAGCGAGAGCAAACCCCAACACAGGCTGTTGAGAAACAATTCCGAAATTACCAAAAAAGAAATCCAAGTAGTAAATACTGGGTCAATGACTAAAATCTGCAGCACCGAGGAAAAAGCAAAACCATGCTTGTCAAGAAGGACCAGGAACAACTCAGAAAGTTGAAGAAAGGTCAGACTTGGCTATATAATGTCCTATTGACATAGAAGCTAGCATAGGTAATAGCTGTTCCTGGCACCTTCATCACAATTCTGGCAATCTCTTTGCTACAGGAATACTCAGCCTGGAGGCTGTTGCACCTTACACCTTGTGCAGCACCCTTACAGTGCTTTAAATTAAAAATAAATAAATGAAATCTCTATGGCTGTGATGGCATCCCTCCAACACATAATTCCTACCACATACCCATTCTCTATTTTTGACAATATGCTGTTCTACATGCACACATGGATTATATGGGATCTTTTATAGCATGTTTTCTGCAACCTAATTAAAATACTCAGAGAATGCTCATCACTTATTTACATCAGTAATCCAGTTACTTCAATACAGCACAGACCAGAATAGGACTAGCACAAGGTCTCATAAATGCCTTTCACCAGAAACAACTGACTGCTGCCTGCTTTAATTAGATTCCCTTGGAAACAGAGAGTGTCCCTGGACATTTCATTTTACATACTCAAAGCTTTCCTGAAACCCATTCTGATCCTATAATTATCAAGTGTTTACATCTGTGCTTTTGTCTTTCTAACAGCAGTGTAGTTCATTGCTTTGTAAAGCACTATCAAGTTCAGTGTTTGATTAGTGTTGTAACAGCAAATCGATTTGCATAAGAGAGTCACAGCCTTTGGGTGTTATCCTGCTATGTACCAAAAAGTCATGCAATGCTAAGCGACGCATGGCAGTAACATGGATGGCTGTTTAAAATCCCTAAAATCACAAAGTGCATCTCCTAAATTTCAGCACTAATAATAGCATGGATCTTGCATGCATTAAGGCACTGGTTTAGCTATAGCAATAGCACTTGAATTGCTAACATGGTTGGGGAATCAGAAAAATAAAGAAGACAGCAAATCCTCTATGTGCTCCATACAAAAGATACCCCTGATACCCACAGCAGTAAATAAACAGGCCAGCAAACCTCTCTGGCTGCTTTAGCTAAATTAAACATTAATGAACACAACTCTATCATCCATTACTGGGACAGAGGGATTATTAGCCCGGGTTTTTTACAATACCAGTTTCTTGCCACAAGGACTACCCTCTCATATAGAGATATTGCACTGGTGCAGAGCAAGGTTTTCACGGGTTCAGCTGAACATGGTGATAACCCTATTTAACTTTTATGTTGTGCCAGAGCAGCAGATCTGTACTATCAACTTGTTAATTACAACATAATTATAAGTTACTACATTAAAGAGAGCAGGACTGACAGCCACTGAAATCCAGCTTACTTTCTGCCCTTACGCTTTTTACTTGTTTCTGGAGCTCAGAGTTTAAAAATGATGGGTCAATTCCAGTTTCAGCTTCCCCAGTAGCATAAGGCTTCAATAACAACCATTAGACAGAAAAACTTAAGTGCATGAAAATTAGAAGTCAGACTACAGATGCAGGTCAGTATTATTAGTCTGCCTCACATATACTGATTTTATCTGGGTCTTCTCTATAGCACAAGCCTTGTCACATTGTCCACACTATCTCACTGTTAAAATGTGCCTGATACCTATGGCAGTATTTAATTTTTCCCATCCTGCATGCTTATAGGCAATAGAAGGACACACATTCAATGCCTGGAAGTATTATTGCTGTAACACACAAGTGATGCTTGCTTGTTTTCTCACTTTGAAAGAGTGATTCAAAGCTGAAAGAGATGTCTTTAGGTAATGGATAAGGACAAGATAAAACACTAGAAATGGCGAATAAGATTTTTTGCCTCCATCAAGGCCCTTGCTCTGCCCTGAATACCATACTCTGGATGTCACTCAAGGCAACAACAGCTCCTTTTCTTACCTCCTGTGGAATGAACCATGGGCAGAACGGTCACAGAAACGTTGTCAGAGCTCCGCTGACCTGCAGTATCTGTCACAGTTAGCTGGAAAACATATCCGCCTTCCTGAATGTGAGACAGTTTCAGTGTTCCTGGTTGCGGTACCTGATTAAAGATACACAGTGAAAAAACCCATATTGGAATAAACGATCCATCCATAAACTTCTAGGAATAGGGAGCTCATTTCATGCAGATTAAATAATTCTCTTAAGTCTAGCCAGCCTACTCAAGCATGTATATCAACATGTAACATTCTGTCTCTTTTTTTGTTTTTTTTGCATCCATTTGTAAAAATAAATACACTTAATATTTAGGTAGTGTTTTTTTATGGTACATTCGGTTACCTGGACCTGTGGATCTTAGCACTGGAGAATAAATGGACACATACATTTAACTCAATTTTTCAGTAATTAGAACTGTAACTTTGGACGGTAGGCAGTAAAATATTAGCCTTTTGCTCTCTATCGAGTTAGTCTGTAGACAATATACATGGATCCACAGAAGTGACTTATCCTATAGATTGATTTATGATAAGGTGAGTGGTAGCATTGCTTTATCAATAAGACTGCCCATCTCTGACCATTATGACATTCGATGTAGTCACAACTTTTGCAAATTGCCGCACTGAATTTTTCCATGTCCTATGCTGAATTTCCGTGGCTTGCTCTGAACCAGAAATAAGTTCATCTACAGTGAGTGACCTAAACATTAGGTTTCAGAAAGTCATGTGATTAAAAAACCTTAAAATTGGGTTAGATCATTCAGAAATTAATAAAATAACTTATTCTATGATAATTTAAAGCAGCTACCAAACTAGCATCACTGGTACAATAGTAATTTAGAAGTAGCTTTGTATAAAATGAGTGTGGTTTTTGTAAATGTTGATTTTTTTTTTCTCATTAACTATTACCAGTCCCAAATAACTTCAGCTGTCTGAGAACTCACTAACACATACTTCAGTAACTATAAAAAAGTTCTGCAGATTTATTGGAAATGTAGTGCATTTTTACAAATGAAGCACAGGGGGCTATTTTTATAAGTAATTGGAGGGCATATTAAAATCCTCTGTGATTATCTTTAATATTAAAACAAAAATTCAATAAAGACCTTTGCTTATTTGAAGTTGCTTTTCAGGCCTAAAAGAGAACAGGAATTTTTGATTAATATGATCATAGAGTCCTAGACCCACCTATACAGCAGAGTATATTGATAAATGCATTTTTCTCTCTGAGTAACAGAATTGGCTAACTGAAATTTCTTTTCTTTTTCATTTACATGAATGGACTTGGTTATCTGATCATTCTGTTGACTGCCTCCTGATGGAGTGCATGACCCTTTAGAATTCTGTGCATTACAGAAATTAATATGCTCAAAAAAACACGTGCTGCTGTTCACTATGACTACTGGGAGAGCAAATATTGTGTTTAAAACTCACGAGCCCTGGAGTCCAAGTCTCTTAGTGCAGAGCCAGAGAAATGCCACTGACTTCCAAATATGCCACCACTCCTCCCGGTGATCTCTATGCTTTCATTTTTATCTTCATCCTGCCCTGAAGAGTGCTTGCCTGTAACTGCTTTCTTAGAAACTTTGGTTTAAAGTAAGGAGTAGATTTCCAGATAATCTGCATTTTAAAAACATCCCGCCCATTATTGTTCCTCAGTGTGGAGGAGCTGCGCAGCTACAGAGTGTGCGTAGCACTCTGAGAAGCAAATTATCTAAAAAGCAATAATCAGTCACAATAGGAAAAAGAAATTCCACTGGCTTCATTCTAAGATCTCTTTATAGAAGTCCTTCCCCCTCCTTTGTCTTCTATCTATTCTTTAGTACATAAGAGCAATGTAACAGCTGCCTTTTATCTTATTTAAACACATTCCCATTCTCCCTGGTAGCTATGGATTCATGCATTATTCTCAAAGAATAAATGACATGAAATTCAGTAACTTCAGGGCAGTAACTAAGGCACAAAAGACATCAACTAAAGAATGTATGAGAAAAAAATCACAATTATTAATTCAACTCTAAAAATTAAATTGTCATGGCTAATCATCAGGGTACATATCTGTAGGAGAAATCCCTGCTTATTGGAACACAATGGAAAAGTATTTATTTAAGCATGAATGTGTGTCAAATTAATTTTCCGTTAACAAAGAAACCACCAAGATTTATGAGATTTTTGCAGGTGTAAATGGATATAAGACTTGTCTGTTTTTTAGAGTGACTCTGAGTAATAGTTAAAAATATAAATTCAAATATTTTTTATTAAATTTTCATTTTTTCTTACTCTAGATATATTACTACATCACAGAGTATTTAATTGCTCTTGAAAGAAAATAATGCTGCAAGGGGTCATATTAACAACTCTTGCTAATAAAATGTTCATTTCACCAAGATGATACCTAGCAACTACACTATTCTTAAACACACTCTCTGACCTTTACATATCCTTCCTGCTCAAGGTGGAGTTCCCAATGTGCCCTGGATACTGTGGGCTGTGAACAGATTATGAGTAGACTCTGTGGGTTTGAGACATTTTCCCGTTATTTTTCTGCTGATTTTAGAGCATTCACAAAGAAGGCTAGGATAAAGAATCCCTCTTGATGGTTAATTTTAAGCTAAAACCAAAGTGCAACAGAAAGTGTATGGATAAAATATCTCATAAGGTCAGTGAAAATACCTTATTATTTTTAGTAACTGAATTACTGAGAGGTCTCTAACCTGGGTCACAGAAGCCAAAAACCAAATGCAGTGAGCACAAACAATGGTAAAAGAAAGCAGAGCTGTAATACAGTAGAGTATTAGCATCAACTTGTTTGCTGCTGGCAGTCTCATGGCATCCAGGATAGAGATTAACTGTATAAACCACTGGAAATAATCACTGGAACAAACTCCCCAGGGACAAGGTGTAGTCTCTTTCACTGGAGGTCTTCAAGATGTGATTGGACAGATATGATAACCTCATCTAGGCTGCTCATTCCACAAAATGTTGGACCAGATGATCTTCTGAGGTTCCTTCCCACCTGGGCTGCTCTACATTTCTGTGAAATATATATTTGAATTGTACAGACATCCTAATTTTGGTGCCTGGCAGATAGATCCATTTGAATACATTTAATATTATTATCTCTACATTTAAAACTGTGTGAGCACAACCATCTGGAAGTAACTGTGCGTGAGATTGCACGTGTACCTGCATTTCAACCGATGAGTCACCTTGCAGCAGTGTCCACTCATACTGCACAATTCCATGGTCATCTGAACTTTCTCGGCCATCCAGAAGCATCCAGTCAACAGGTGACTGCAGCACAATATCTTGTCCCGCCTTGCACTGTGGAGGCTCATCATACTCTTCTTCTTCAACAAAAAAAAGAGAAGATCAGTTATTTATCAGGGAAAGCCAAGTGATTATTTATATAAAACACACTTTTTTCTTGGTTAGGGTATTGTTTCACCACTGTGCCACTTCCTGGAAGATGGACATGTTCATTAGTGCACATTTTATTAAACAAAATAGTATCTACTTCAATTTTAGTTAATTGTTCTATATTCAATGATGTCTTCAGGAATTAACTTTTACATTAGAAGCACATGGAATAGAAAACCTCTCTAGGCACCTGGATGTTTCAGTAATAGAACAAACTGGATTGTTAGCATCATTGTAGTTTTTTAATGTGAACTAAGAAAAATGGGTTTAAATATGAATTACATACAGATGGCAGTTACAGCACACTTTTTATAGCACTTTGCATAGCTTAATAGGCTTTTAGTCTCTTTTTATAATACATCATTACAGGAGTGAAAGACTTATTTAGCATAAGCTGGCACCCTGGTGAAGCAGTGCACATAATGATTAAAAATCATCAGAAACAACCATCAATTTTAAGTGCCTCATTTAAGACATTCAAAGCTTGATTTTCAAACTATTTAGTATTTGTAGCATTTTTCTATATTCAAAGTACAATCGCTATTGATTAACATTGTGAGCACTTGTTCTGCATTGTTCTGCAACCTTCAGGCAGTGCAGGGAAGAAAGAGGGACAAAATCTAGTTCTACAAGTCAGTAGTTGATAACTCCAGCCACAGGATTGTATATTTCTGCAGTTCCCCACTCAGGTTTCATTCCTCCTCTGTGCACTCTTCAACCTCTGCAAAGGATACCCTGTAAAGGATGTTGATGTTATGCTCAGAAAAGCATTTACTGAATACAAGGTTGTAACTTCACTCTATGTGAGCTGCACAAGGAAAGGCACTTCCCCATCAGTGCAGAGGATCTTCCTTGCATGTGCTCTTCAACAGTATCAAGAACTTGCTCAAAGGCATGGAGCTCATTGGAGCAGTGGGACAACTGTTTATCTCTGACTGAACAGTAAACTTCTTATTTCTTGTTTTTGTCAGTAGTAGGTAAGGCATAGAAAAATTCAAGATAAATGCCTTAAGTTAGGAAAACATACAAATAACTGAGAACAGGGTCTAATAACAGAAAGTATAAGACAGTTCTCACTCATCCAGCTGACACAGGAAGCTTTGCCTAATTTGTATACGCTCACTTCTCAAAACCAACTTCGTTTAAAAACAACATCTATGTGCAAAAAACCCCCCCTCATTTGTTAACAAACACCACCCTTACAGTGCCAGGGCAACTTTTATTTGGTATATATGAGTTATGTAAAGTCGTCCCACAATTATTTAGTTTACCAATAACTGTCAAAGAGACCAGCCTGGGTCTGAAAGAGCTTCTTCTGCTTCTACCTTGGAGAGGGGTTTCGTGTCACCTTTCTGGTTCAAGTGACTCTGCAGGGGCAGAGACAAACCCCACTTCCCCTGGGCCCTAAGCAATAAGGATACTCTCTCTCTTCCTGAATGAACTTTATACTCCTACAGCACGGAAGGACCACTTCACACTGAGTCAGGTCACAGAAATTCACACCAGCTCTTTGCTAAAGATGAGGGAGGGACCACACAGACCTCTGGTCCCAAAGGATAGATGCACCATCCTTTGCTTGTAAGCCACCAGATCATCTTCGGAAAGGTAAAGCAATGACAAAACAGCTCATGTTTTGCTCTAGCAAAGAAAATATTAGCTTCATAGAGACATACGGCATGTGATGAGACAGTCTACTGAGCTGAAGACTTTTTCCACAGCAAAGTTTTAAGCAGTGGAATACATGATCATTAGAGGGTGAAACACCTCCAGATCTGGGGAATACATGCTTCTAAGAAGTCAGTATAAGAAACAAAGGAGGCATACTCAGGAGACACAACCACCACTCATGGGAGGCAAGCACTATCATCCACAAGGGAGCAGAAAAATCAAGCTCAGAAAGCATCTCAACTTCTGTTTTTAATTTGCATTTATGTTGAATGTAAATAAGCAGTACAGAACTGATATCCCAGCTCAACACTCTTAGATGCTGGAGCTGGCTACTTTATAGAAAAAAGGGTGCAACTTCATAAAAAATGCTTTCTCCTTTGGGGGGAACATGATAGGCTTAATTTATTCTGCTTTCTCCATCCTTTATCCAGACCTATCCTGCCAATAACGAAGCTGCCAGCTAGTTGTCTGTTTTGTTACAAAAGTTTATTTCACTGCCAACTCCTGAATGTGTTTGATATTAGTTTACCTTAATATTGAATCTCTTCCATTTCCAAAGTCAGACATTTCTGGTGAGACACTCAAATCCTCTTTCCTTCAACATAAAAAAATTTAAAAATTTGCCTAGCATAGGCAAAAACAACTGCCTCTCATTTCAGTATAGGCATACAGGGTTTAACTGTTAGCACAGCACAAACTGCCTGGAAGTGCAACATAAATCCATGGCCAAAACAGCACAAACTGGGTGCAAAGTGAAGAATTTGGACGTACACTGAAATGTTCAGTCCCAAAAACACACCCCACTGCTAAACTGTCCTGGAATTACACAGACACACTTGGTCTGAGAAATATGTATCTGCCACTAATTGGTCACAGAATTAAATAAGCAATTTGGTTTGGTTTAATGAAGATCCTTAACATCAATGAAACCATACCCTAGAGATCACTGTATCCTAATGCTCAGAAGTATTTTGGAATTATGAGGACACCACATCTATGGAAAAATATTGGTTTGGTATTCTGAGAAACAAAAACAACAGAAGAGTGAACACCAAAGTATTCTGAAAAAAAAAAAAAAGAACAGCTAAAACGTGATCCCCTCATGGAAGAAAATGTTAAAATTAAAAGTTTTTTCCTAAATTTCCTAAATTCAATCATGAGGTGACAGAAGGGAAAAGAGATGTGCCTTCATTGTCCTGTTGTCCAGATTATTTTTTCAATGTAATTCAAGAATTCAGTGGCAACAAAACATCAGAGCAAAATAATTCAATCTTAATTTTATCTCTCCTGGTCTATGTCACAGCTGACAAATGTTTGAAGAGAAGTTCATTCTCCTTCATGGCTTTGCTTCAACTCCAGTGTAATTGCATTAAGAAATCATAATCCCCTATTTCCAATATCACCATCACCTACAAGGCAGACTTTTAAATAAACTCAAAAGGACAGAGAGCAATTTGCAGATTAGAAATTGAAATTGCCTTGCAACCAAGCCCAGCATTGATAGTCAAAAATCTGACAAAAGGCAAAGTATTTAAGAATTCCAGAATTCCAGAACTCAAGGAATTCAAGAAATGCAAGATTTCTAATAGGTAGAGTATCATTTGTACAATAGTATAATTTATATTGTGCCATAATTGCACTCTACATTAGCTCCAAGTTTTAATAGAATTAAGGCAGTTCAAAATGAAGCCTAATTCAAGATTTTGATGTAAAATCTAATCTCAAGACTTCCATCTTGCAAGTGCATAGGGGCCTAGGAAACACAATTACCCTGAAGTTGCTACATAAATAATTGTTGCAACTAAGACTTTCCCTGTTGAAAATGTCCATATCAAACCTTGGATTTTTCTCATACCTTAAGCTTGCCTCATCCCTACTGACATAAGATCCTTGCTATAGCTCTCTAATATACCTGCCCATACACTCTGCAAAAAATATTTAGGCATCATAACAGCTCTACAAACTGAGCCACTGCTCTCATGTTTTCCAGAGGATTCCCACTGACATTCTCATGATACAGGTAGGACTGGACGGACCTCAAGCCTGAGGTCTCCCCTGCTAAGGGAGCAGTAACAGTAGGCACATCTGGGCACAGTTTTCATCCACACCAACACCAGGTCTTTTTCCTGTTGCATGCAGTGACTAATTTGCTTCAACTGAGATCTATTGCTGAAGAAGATGCAGATGACATTTCAGAAGGTATTGTCAGCAGAGGTAATGAAATTAGATTAAAATTAGTTAAGATGCAACTGTTTAACAACTGGAGGTGGGGGAGGGAAAGTAAATTCTTTGGATCACGTGCTAGGAAACAGACTCCAAATTTAGAAATCCAGACTTGTTTTCATCTACAGCTGCTTGCTCTGGATTATGTTGCTCTTAAATATGCTTAAGGCTTGAACAAACTGCTGCTTTGGATGTGGCCTAGGCTCCAGAGGTGCTTGTAGGGAATGTCCATGCTATCTCTGGACTACTGGTGTGGTATCCTTGTCTTCTTCAGGATAGCTCTCCAGTTCTTAAGCAGGAAAAATCCTGAATTAAGTGAATGAGAAACTGGCTTAGGCAATAACATTTGGACAGCACCCCCAGGAAGAAGGGCATGTGCTTGCCCTCAGGCTACTGCACCAGGTCCTGGCATAGCTGGGACCAGCATCTCATGCTTCCCAAGCCGTCCAGCACCTGCAGTTCCCGGGGAGCCGGGACCTCTCTGGCCCACCTGGGGGTGTGGGGCCCCACTGGCTGGCTGGCATGGTCACCCACAAGGGTTCTGCAGAGAGAGGGGTGTGTGGGATGGGTCTCCCCAAGCCTGAACACCCCCAAAAGCCTGAACACCCTCAGCGAGTCACAGAATCGGCCGGGTTGGAAGGGACCACAGTGGGTCACCTGGTCCAACCTCCGTGCTCAAGTAGGGTCGTCCTGTAGCACATGGCACGGGATTGCCATGGAGAACCTCTCCGGGCAACCTGCACAGGACAAGTTCTTCCTCACGTCCGGCTGCTCTTTCCTGAGCCCCCGTTTCAGCCCGCTCACTCCTGCCCTGCTGCTGGGCACCAGCGGGAAGAGCCTGCCCGCCTCCATCCTCCTGGCACCCTCCCTTCGGGTATTTACCCACACCGAAGAGATCCCTTCGGGCACGGCCAGGCCGCCCATCCCGGCCCGGGGGTGCGCATTGCCGGCTCCGGGACAGCCGCACTGACGGGAGAGGGACNGGGCCCCGTCGCTCCCCCGCGCTCGCAGAGTGCTCACCGGGCGCGGGCCGGGCCGTGCGGCGGCTGTAGGCGCTGTACCCGCGGTGCGGGGCGAAGCGGCACACGGCGCGCCCGCGGTGCGAGCAGTCGAAGAGGTAGCAGCG
>VWZF01003555.1:1333315-1379395 GCA_013396755.1 Sclerurus mexicanus | reverse complement strand
CCCGCCCACCGAGCCCGCGGGGTGGGCAGGGGTGGGCAGGACACACCGGAGCAACTGAGCGCGGGGAGCGTGGTCAGGCTGCCCGGAGAGGCTGTGGGTGCCTCCTCCCTGGAGGTGCTCAAGGCCAGGCCGGGTAAGGGCTTGAGCGACGAGGTCTGGTGGGAGGCGCCCCTGGGCGTGGCAGCGGGGCCGGGAGTAGGGGATCTGTAAGGTCCCTTGCAGCCCTTAGCATCCTGTGGTTCTTGGACTCCGCCAGGGGAGGTGGCACCTGCAAATAATCGGGGTCGGCGGGCACCGAAACTGCTGGTGGTGCTGCGACCCTGAGGAAACAAACCAACCACCCAACCAACCAGAAATCGCTCCATCCCAGGTGGAGCACATCTGCTCAGAAAGTAAGGAAATGAGGGGAAAAAACCCAGAAAGACCCAGCAGTCAAAAATGTAACGCACAAAGCTGTGACCTCTTCAGTTTTATCAAAAAAATCCCAGATGGGATCTCAGCCACCCAAGACAGTGGTGAAGAACTCCCTGTGAAAGTTTTTGAAGTATTTGCTAAATGACTTTCAGAGAAATGCTTCCAGTTAAATTAATCGGTTTTATGTCTGTCGCAGCTTCTATTTTATAATGAAATTAAGGGTGATTCTGTGACAGAGTAAGAGTATTATCCCTGACAATCAGCAATCCTCCAAGACAGCCGCTTTGTTATTTTTCATCAGATGTATGGAGCCTCAAAGTGCTGGAATGGCATACTGAGGCCTGTCTACCTGCACTGAGAAATATAAGCTTGACAGTAAATTTATAGAGGTGGTGATGGGCCTTGCACTGCATAAGGGGCTAAGAGGTAGCCTTGTCTTTTCATATATAATTTGTTTCATTCCTGCAAGCATCTTTAAACACAGACTCATACATTTATTCAATAACCGGAAAAGTCTTAATAGCTGCATCAAAAAGTTACTATAATGGCAGAATGTTTTGAACAGGTGGGGGAAAAAAGTATATTAGAAATGGCTTTAAGACATCTTTGTACTCCATCATATTTTTGACTCATTTCAGGCTGTGTTCTCAGCATAAATCAGAATTGCCTCCAAAACAAATACACTTTATTCTTCTGCCATTGTGGACCCTTGAGAATCCAGGAATTGAGTTGCCCAGGAAATTCACAAACAGCTTATATTTTGGATCATGACTTCTCCTCCTCCTCTCCCAAACATGGTACTCTAGTACAGTGATTCATTGAAACAGGTTGGCCTGTTAGCAGTGCAGCTGTTGAAGATTGAATTTCTCTGGCTATGCCCTCTATGGGTTTTCTAAATTTCTAGAAATTATATTTTTGAGACTTTCAATTTCCAATCAATTTCAGTTGAAATTGTTCAATACATTTAAAGGTTACAGGAAGATGGACAAGCTAGACAGTAAGAAGATATAATCCTAATTTGCTTGGAAAACCATGCCAAAATGATATGGTTTTATTTTCTATTAAAATTTTGGAGAGATGCTGACTGTTAAGCACTGATTTGCTAGAGATGACATTGGTTTGCTGCTGCTCTGCTGTTGCACTGTCTGATACTACTTTTACTTCTAGAATGTAAATGAAAATAAAGCTCACTCCACCTTTGTGAAGGTTGAAGTTGACAGAAGGAACAAATGCATCAGGTCATGACTTCCCAGAGTCACCAAGAATTTGGAACTACTCTGAGCAGAAGCTCAAACTGGATCAGCACACAGCGAGGGTTGGTTAGCGGGGGCCCATTTACAGGGCATGGACGGTTGCTCATCCCACTACCCTTGTTGTATCCAGTTCTACCGGAAAGGCAGTCCCTGGTTGTCAGCAGTGGCGCTGAAGTGACGCTGAAGTAGCAGGCTCTTGCAGAAAACACCAAGAAAAATGTTCATTTTCAGTTGCCTTATGAGGAAAAAGCCATGGTTGGAAGGTGTTTCCAAGGAGAGTAGACTCTTCTTCAATCAGGTGAGCATTTAAGAGATAAAGAAGGGTATGTCTAAAGAGATTGTCACTGTCCTGTTGGCTTGCTTCAGGGTCACTGTTACCAGCTTGATGGTTAGTAGGTGTCAAATGTTTTCCTGAGTTGGGATGACATTCTTACACTTGTGCTTGTAAGTGTTTGACGACACCCTCAGACTAGCTTCTTGAGCAAGAATGTCTAAGTGCAGCAGATTTTTTTGTATTGATGCTGCAGCAGAACTTGTTTTGTTGCCTAATTTTCTTGGTTTAGAATGTGCATGCCATTACCCTGCCTTGTGAGAAAGATGGATGGCATTTGTAGTTGTGCTGAGCTTTTTTCAGAAGGTGGCAGCAGCTTATAACTTATATAAAACAGATTGCTGCTAGATGTTAATGTCTGCCCGAGGGTAAATAACTACTTATACTTAATTTCACATTTCTTTACTGGCTCATTGTTGTGAGTGCCTCAGATTTCCTTTGGGTTCTGGAGTTGCAAATTTAAATGAATATTTAGGTTATAGTAATACTTAAGATATTTTATTCCTGCCTCTCATCAAAGTGAAGTTTTCGGATGGTTGTTTTTCAAGCAGAGGGCATTAGAAATTCATAAAGGTATTTGCCAGGTTTTAGTTCTTTTCCCCTTTTCAAAGGATACATGCGTGGACCACAGTTTAATGTTCAAAATGTCCACTTCATCAGACATGGGACAGCTAAAGAGACTGCCAGCTTTCTTTTCTAAAAGTGGTGGTTAGACTACACATACATTCTTTACATCCAAACAATACCTGGCAGAGTAATACAGAGACTCAGAATTCATTAATATTCATGTTTCCAACCATCTGTTGATTAGTGTCAATCTCTATTCATAATCAAAATTCATAAATTACTGAAACTATGGAAGTAAGATCCGAGTGCATCTGCTTTTTTCTTCTGTTAGTTATATTTTTTCCAAAGGAAGAGAATAACAAGGATTAAAAAAGCAGGGGACAGAAATGGAGTAGGATGGAAAAAAATGGAGAATGTAGAAAGGGAGCAGGAAGAAAAGGCAAAGTTACATCCATGTTTCCTCATCTGAGCTGCTTTTCTATGGAGTCATGTTTTCTTTTTTGTTGGAGAATATGTGCTCAGAAAAAGAAATATGTGTTCCTTTTCATTTGATGTCTTCCAGATGTTCTGCAAACAGTAAACACATAATGCAAATGTTATCTGCAGAAAACGTGTTGTCGGCATGATGCTATCATTAAACACATTTTCTCTGCTCCAGTTTGCTTGTGAGAATCTGTCAAGTAAACACCCATGATAGATACAAATCAGCTCAGATGCTGAAGTGGAGTGTTGATTGACAGCAGAGTTTGAGCAATTTGCCCACAAATGAATTGAAGTGATAACCTTTTCTTTGCAGCTTGAAGATTCAGGTTTCTGACCATGAGAGTGAGAGACAAGGCATTCCACACAAATTGCAGAGGATAGGGTGGTAAATGTTAGGAGTGGGAGCAGAGGAATTACAGGTATATAACTCAGTTTTTGTGTTGTGTCATTTTTCAATATTTCCCATCCCTCCCAAGCACAATTGTGTAATGCTCTGGTACCAGTGTTATGAAAACAGCAGGTGGAATAATTTTTCAAATTCCTAAATGAAAAATGTAAATGTAGTCGTGAAAGTGCTTCATATCATATTGATTATATGAACATCCCATGGTGATGCAAATTAAAAAGGTATGACTGATTATAGTTTGAGATGGTTTTAGTCCAAGTAGGTAAACAGTTTTCCTTGCCCTCTTTAAGGAGAGAAAAATAGCTAAGCCCTATCTTGGCAATGTGTGTAAGTGTGTATAATTGTGATTGTCTTTTTACTGCTATATTTAATCAGTGTACAAAAAGTGAGAGCTGTAGTGGTTGGTAAAGTGGAATGTTATTTAACAACTCCCCCTCCTTTCTATATGGCTGACTGTAATTGTGCCTAACACAAAGCAAATATTTTACTACAACACAGGGAAGAAGACAGAGAACAAAAAAAAAGGCATGAGACTGTTTTTAGAGACCCTTTCCCACTAACAGCAGTGGTAAGGATCGAGCTGAGACATCAGGTGATCACTTTAGCATTACATTTATACGTGCTGCGATTGCTTCTCTGCCCGGATACTGCATAATTGACTGCACAGCATTAGCCAGGCACCACGTGGTACCAGCACAGATACTCTGACGGTAAATGTGTGGAGGCTGTGCTACTGAGACAAACCTTTTTTTTTTCCTTTTTTAAAAAAACAACAACCTCCTTCTATAGAGGAAGGATGGGTAAGGGTGAGAAGGGGAGATCCATTTCTGTAGAGTAGTGTTATTAATTGTGCTTATTACTTGGTGTAAGGTGAAATTCACTGTGAGAAGAGAGGTCACATAATGATCATGCTCCTTGCTGCTGAGGTATAGTTATTATAAAAGTGAACTGACTGTTTGATGAAAATCAAAATCAGGAAGGGTAAAAAGAGAGGTAGGGTACAGCTAAGAAAATAAATCCCAGTAGTTCTGACAGAATAGTACTCTTATAACCATATATCTTAGCTGGATCTTGGAAAAATACAGCATTTCTTTTCATCTGAAATCCACTAAATACTCCTTCAGCATCCTTCTAGTCAGTGCAATAGCACTGACAGCTGCTTCTTGGGGCATGAAGGCTGTAAAACTGCAGTCTGAAAGGTGAAGGACAGTTATTTTTTAAAAAAAAATTATCAAAATAGTTCTATGGGAAAGGGTTAGTGAGGGTTAGAGCTGCAGATTTTTCGATAGAATTTCAGCCACTTCTGTAGAAACAGGTTACCACTGATTTCAAAACAGTAAAAATCTAATTTAATAGCCAGAGCCCAGGCTAAGTCAGGAGCAGAAAAAGTCATTTGCCTTCAAAACAGCACCATTAAGAGGGGAATGGTTGAAAGAATAAAAGTGAGTAAATACTATGCATGTTTTTACAGTCAGCATATTATAACCTTTGAAGACACTGTCTCTGCTTATATTTGTACCGGAAAAGAAGAACTTGTGCTCCAAGATATTAGCTAAGCAAAGATTTGTATAATCTGAGTCCACCACTCATTGAAAAAATTTCCTACTGCATATTGAAAATGTGGAAACTATTTCATATACTGACTGAATGTACATAACTGGCAGCTGAAATCCTTTATGCTTGGGGTTGTTTTTTTTTAAAAATACGTGAAGCTTTGATATGTGTAAAACTACAAAGGATCACTTCCCAGAACGAAAATATCTAACTGAAAAAATTACTCATTGCTATTTCAGCCATGCATTCTTCTGCAGCATGGCATATTGATAAAAATCAGTTGGGTAATATGCTCATGAATAGTGAGTCAATGGAAGCTGGTGGCAGCCTTAGTGTTGATCAATAATGTCAAGATTTTGAAACAGGTTACAAAATAATAGCATGCTTGCAGATGCCACTGGATTTGCAAATATACTGGATGTGACCACCAACTCTCCTTTTTCTGTTAGTAACCCCTTGTGATTTTCATAGAAAGAGCAAAAACAAGCCAAATGTTTGGTCACTGGGAGCAGTTTTATGTGGAATTCTTCATTTATACACTCTGCATTTAGTATGCTCCTCTTGAATGAACAGTTGTGAACTTCTTTGCCAACTTCTTTGGCAACAGTAAAAATCATGAGCTGACTGGACAGCTTGATCTACAGTGGAAGAAGTCAGCCTTTTTCATTCCATTATTTTTAAGGCTTCCCTTTAACCTCCATTGCAAAAGACAAAATTCATTGTAAACTCAAATCTACTTCCATTTTCTTCTGACACTTGGGTTCTCTGTTCTTTTCCTGGGGATGTTAAGCAATAGAAATGAGTATAACAACCACTGCATATAATTTTAACCCATTGTATTACAGCTGATAGATGTCTCAGTGATTTTTCTAAAGTGATTTCTTGGATAAAGCTTTGTCTCTTAATGCTGAGAATGCACTGGCTAGTTCAATAAATCAGCTAGCACTGGGAAAATGTGCATTTTGATTCATTCAGCCACCCCAGTTACTGCTTTCCTATTCTTCTACTGTCTTAAGTGCATGCATCCATGACTAGGTGGAAAGGCAATAAAATTCATATGAAGTAATTCTGAAGCTTGATGTTTAAAAATACTCAACGACTGTACTTAGGTTTTCATGTAATTTTTAATAACAAAAGTGATAGCTTATGGCCCTGCCACATTGGTTTGCCTAGCTAGTATTTTGTCAGAGAAGTAGAACATGATGTGTTTTTCTGTTGCAGGCATAAAAAAATGAACCTTGGCTGGAAGCACAATGCTTTTTCTTAGTCTGAAGGTGTACAAAGAAGATTGGCAGATCCCCTCTCTGTCTTGAAGAGTAGATCATGTAACTTGCCCTCCCAACTCTGACAAAAGTCTTCTGCTGGCTTTAGTTGTCTTTGGGTCAGATTCAAAACCTGCATCTCTTATTTGCAAATTGGAAATACTAATAGATATATACAAATGAAGAGCTGCAATAGAAAACTTAATTAATAACACATTTTGAGGCCATTGCGTTGGGTCATTAGATGATGCAATTAAAAATATTGTTGTCTGTTTTTTTCACTCAGTACAATCCAAATCCTCTTTGCATGCTCAGCTGACTGCGTTTGCCTTAGATTGCTGTATTTGCATATCTGTGGTGTTTTTTTGAAGAACTGTAGAATTCTAGCAGTTCCCTTGTATTTCAGTTGCATTGTAGGTCTCACAGACAAATCTCTCCAGGTGAAATCAGTGATGTAGTTTAGTGGTGTTCCTGCTTTGCTACCAGTGGAGAAACAGGTTTTAGGTGTGTCGTAAATGGCCTGTTAATTGGAGTACTTATATGAGTTTTATCCCAAGCATTTTACTTCTATCCTCATTAAAAAAGTCTTTCTGGACTTCAAAGCAGGAGTGCTGTTAAATTAACTTAGACAGATGAGAGTGTGGGATTTTCTTTAAATTGGTCTGCAAATCACAGATTTTGTAGTGGAGCTTGAGGCAAAATGACTTGAATGCAGATAATCCTCCAATGTTCTTCCCAGTGTTCTCCTGTATGTATCTCAGAGGATGAATGTTTCCTCACAGGTGATGAACTTGGCTAGGCAAATACCACACAGGGTGTCAGCATAAAAAAATCACAGTAATTTTATCTCAGTTACCTGCCTTTGAATGCCATCACAGTATATACATTGTGGTGGGAGAATATCTGGATTTTAGTTAGGCTTAGATACAGATTACCCAGGGTAATTGTGCAATGAAGATCACTGGTTGCAATAACCAAAAAAGGTCCTAAACGTGACAAAGACTTTTTTTCAGGGAGTGTAAGTTTCAAATTTTCCCCAACACTTTGGATTGTGTTATTATTTAATAAGCACCCATGGCTTGAATACCTATCTGAGCTATTGCATGTTAGAATTTCCAGAACTGACTGGTAATACTATAGAAAAATACTTCTAAAATTAGTGTTGATTTTATATTTCTTCAAATGGGGACTTGAAATATTATGATAACAACCATTTTCTCAGTATTTCTACAATTCTTATCTGGGCTAATCTGGAAACCATTTACTTCAGACCCTCAGAAGCAACCCCCTGAAGGTCAGTTCTGCCAGGATGTGAAGGTTTCAGCAGGTTCATGGTTTGACCAAAATAGTTGCTTCTTATGTTTCTTTTAGAGAGAGAAAAAGAAAATATTTGGACTTGAGCAATATTGACATTTTGTATAAACACATACATATATTTATACATATATTTATATATATGCTAGGCTGCATCAAAAGAAGCGTGGCCAGCAGGTCAAGGGAGGTTATTCTCTGCCTCTACTCTTGTGAGATCCCCCATGGAGTGCTGTGTCCAGCTCTGGTGGCCCCAAAACAAGAAGGACATGGAACTGTTGGAGCAAGTCCAAAGGAGGACCATGACGTTAATAAAGGGACTAGAACAACTCTTCTATGAAGACAGGCTGAGAAAGTTGGGACTGTTCAGTCTAGAGAAGCGAGGGCTGCATGGAGACCTCGTAGCACCTTCCAGTATCTGAAGGGGGCCTACAACTAAGCCAGAGAGGGACTCTCCATCGGGAACTGCACTGATAGGATGAGAAGTAATGGGTTCAAACTAAAAGAGAGGAAATTTAGGTTAGATATATGGAAGAAATTCTTTACTGTGAGGGTGGTGAAGGACTGAGCAGGTTTCCCAGAGAAGTTGGGGATGCCCCATGCCTGGCAGTTTTCAAGGCCCAGGTTGGATGGGACTTTGAGCAACCTGCTCTAGCAGAAGGTGTCCCTGCCCATGGCAGGGGGATTGTAACTAGAGGATCTTTAAGGTCCTTCCCTACCCAAACTATTCAATGATTCTATTTGCTCAAAGTACATTCCTACTTAACCAGATGGTGCTTCAGCCAGTATTGTGAATGAACACAGTTTCTATGCATTATGCAGTATACTTTGCACTCAGGTGGTTTTCTGTTTTCTGTTGTTAATATTGCGCAGAAGTTATTTATATATGAAATTGGGAAACTGTGATTAGAAGCAGTGCAATTCACAGTAAGAGTGTATTAATTTTGTAACATGAAGCCATTTTGAAAGGGTTTCCCTGCACAGCCAAGTTATTGCATAAGGTGTATGTGCTTGACGCTTCTGGAGTTGAAAGCCTGCCCATATTTTTACATCTCCAGCAGCTACAGAAAAGCCAAGGTACTAATCCTGAGCCCATATTTACCAGTGTAATATGTTAGGTCTCTAAGTAAGATGTCTTTTGATGGTAACTCATATTCCTGACTGGAACTCATATCATATTCTGAAGAGTTACTGAGGTTTGCTATAGGATATTACAGAGCCTCTTGATTGTAGAACATTCTCATTGTTGTCGTTAGATTATAAAGCATGGATACAGTGCCAGAGCTTTTTTGATAAAATGACTGCATTTATTTGTTATTCTAATCTAAGTAAGTCTTGTAGAAGTGATACTGCTGGATCTCTTCCAGCGGGACCAGACTTCAACCAGTATACAGTCTACAAGTGTTCAGATTCCTAATACTTAAATAAATACTTGAATACATACCTTTTCTTTTCCATTCTCCTTTCTCTCTATAAAAACCTAAAGTCTTCTCCAAGGGCTAAGAAATCTGTCTGTTCGTGGGACAAACATTCAAATGTGTTGCTTAGTTAGATCAGCCTCACAAATCACACTGTTGGGTCTGTCCAGACTGGAATCTGAGGAATTTTCTCAGGTTCTCTATAAACTTCCTGCCAGATGGTATGGAGAGTTTGGATAGTGTGTGGGATTGACAGTTTATTTGAGAGGTAGATTAAAGTGATAATGGTATGTGCTATAAGGTTTTCTGGTATCTTTGAAAAGTTCTCAGGAAAGTTTATGTGCTTCATTTAATGTTGTTAAAAAAGATCTCTCCTCTCAGTCCTTAGCTTTTCCATTTCTGCCAGCAACTTTTTCAATCCAGAGAAGGCAACAATGTGTTCGACCTCTCTTTTTTTCTTAAGAAATGGGGCAGTAGAATTATGTAATTTAATGCTTATATTAATTAGTAATTTAACCACATTATAATAATATTTTATTTATGTAATTGTTACTCAACTCTTATTTTCAGGAAAAAAAATATTAAGGTAATTTCCATACTTTGTAGAAAATTCTTTAAGCTCCTGCAGCAAAACTCTCATTGGTGGAAATACATTTTTATGAGCAAGCATCCTCCTAGAAGATAATAATGTAATATTTTTTCAAGAATTTCACAATTAGCCAGTTCATGTTTTAGTTACAGCATGCATGACAAAGAGGGAAAAACTTCACTGTTTATTGTCAGTTATGGTATTAATAGGGCTTTTCAGCTTTGTTTACTCACTCTTCATGAGCTGTTGTTGAAACTACAAGTCTGAGAATCATTTTCTTGGAACTGCTTCCTATTCAGTGTGTCATGAGATGGAATATCATCTCAAGATAAAGACTACTTAAAATCTGGGATTTGACTCTGTGGTGTCTGAGTCTTCCGTGGCCTCCTGTGAGACTCTGGATATTCTCTCTTTGTCTCTCCAGTGATCTGACACAGAAAGGAATGGCAGATGTGTTACACATTTAAAAATTATTTAAGCATTTGTAGACTTCTTAGTCTATATAACACACCTACCTGTAGTCTGACATTGCCTTTGGTCAAGACAGCACTTAGTCACGTACCTGTTTGCAAGAGAGTTTGGGATCCTGCCATATTTTGCATCATTTGTTCCTTGTTTACAGCAAATTTATCCTCCTATTCCTTTAAGCTGTTTCAATTATTTATTAATCTGTGTATTACTTTAAACGGCTTAGCAATAGCCTGCATGAATAGCCAGTATAATTTTCTCCTGTAACAAAGCTGCCAAATCCTTGCAATATATTGCCCAACTGCCACCCTGCTGTGCCCCAGCAAGCTCATGGCCTTTCAACATCCAGGCAGCCACGCTAATCCAGGCTGCCTTTCCAAACCCAGAGACATTGGGAACATACCTACACAACTGTTCAGCTTTAGAATTTGAGAAGTAGCATGTTCGTTTTTTGTTTATTTATCTGAGATTTTTGGGGGGGTATTTTTTTGCAGTTACACGATTTAGCACTTATTAGACAATATACTTAAAGGGACCATGTGCTTAAACAACTTCCACATTTGATAGTTTTTGAACAGTGGCACGACTTTCTTTCTAAGTGAATTCCTAGGTACCTTTTACATACTGAAGAAAATCCTCAGTGCAATTCTTGCAGTTATTTCCTTAGGATATCCCAGTTCTAGATAAGTACACTGTGTAAATGGAGCCTGATCTGTTGGAAGTCTGATCCTGCACTTTGAGAAGTAGCTTTAATTTGTACTAGAAATAAATTTGCATTCCTTTTACCCCAAGTCTGTATATTGACTAGTCATTGTGCCCTATCTCTCTTAAGCAGGACACAGCCCTTCTGAATCTTCTCTCCTTCCCTACCCCGGGTAATGTCACACCTCACTTTTCCCCATCAGGACACAATGATTTTATTCCTTTTTCACCTGCCCTCACTTCCACTATCTTCTACAGCACATGCTACCAAACAGGACAGAACCCTTCCACCCCTTTTCCTCTGCCTTCCTCTGCACTTTAGGATCAGTTCTCCCAGTGAGATCTCCATACTTGTGTGCCTCTGCTCTCCCTTTCAGGCCGATATCTTTCTCCCAGCTAAATGTGATCTGGGTTTAATTCTATTAAAACCCCCAAACCCTTATTTGATTTATTCTGGTTATTCAAAAAGAGGAAAGAGACTTTCTGTGTGTAAAGCCTTTATTATATACAGTACTGTGGTAGGTAAAGGAATATATTAACATACTTACCAAGGTCATGAAAAGGCTGTGTTTTGCCTCCTTCCTCACTAAGGTTCCAAAGCTGTTGCAGTACTTCTTGTCTAGCTAAGAAAAGTTCTTCTGAACTTGGATTACATTAAAATAATCAGATAGGAATTTAGAAATTTCATTTTATAATTTGCCACACCTTTTATTGAAACAAATCTTGTGATTATCCTGGAGAAGGACGATATGGCACTTTTATCCTGATCTGCTCTGGAAAAAACATAGATTGAGACCAGAGTTTTCTGCATCCTTTCTCTGGACTTGGGTGTGGATTAAGCTTGCCATAGTGTGGTGAGGTGCTCAAGAAAACTTCAGTTAAGCCTGACCATCTCCAGCTCAGTCAAGCTGAAGCAAAGGAGCAGAAACAGCTTACTCAGCTCTTGAGTCTTTGCACCTTAAATTAGCTTTTTTTTGCCAACCCTTTTGCACCACTCAGCTCTGCCCCTTAGCCTGTACCTAACCATACCTTACAAACCTGCACAGCCCCACCCCAAACTTTTACAGGGAAACCTGCACATTGTCCTCCAGATGCCCCCTAGCATGACTTCCACACAAAGTCACCCTATCCCCCAAACAGTCAAAATACTCCAAGACCTGGGGCAGCCTTACACTTGCCTGCACAGCACAGTTGTGTTGGCATGAGTTAAAGTAGACATGGCTTTGAAGGCTGGATGTGAATGTGGCGTTTATTGTGCAATTGGGTTCCCACTGGGAGAAGAGAAGATACAGGACCTGCTTAGAGACACAGAAAGAAGATACTTTGAAAATGAGGGGAATGACAGGACTCTCTATTGGAGGGTAAAATCTTGTGGTCCCCTTGCTTCATCCTCAATTTGAGTGCTGCAAAAAGCCTGAATGTCTGGGACATGGTTAAACACCTCGGTACTGTTATCCCAGCACATTGGTACCTGAAGCCTGCAGGCAACCTGGAACTCTAGCTCAGGGTTGTGCAACCTCTCCGTTCTTACAAGGGTGTCCTCTTCTACATATTTGGCAATTCTGGCACATGGAGAATGAGTGCTCCATTATGCTTCATGTGGCTTTTCATTTTAGTTTCTTTGTAGTAACATCCAAGTACAACTCTGAAGTGATGGATCTGCTATTTGCCACTAACAGCTCAGCCTCATGGCTCTCTTGGGGAAAATTGTGTGTTTGGAGCAATGCTTTGTTTTAATAGGGTTTTGTTTTTCCTTTAATAGGGTCTTATTTTTGTTTTATGTATAAACAAGACAGACATACATATATTTGTGTGTATAAATCTATGTAAATGTACTTAACTTTTTATTTCTTTCAGAGAAGGCAAGGCTCAAGAAGGATGTCTTTTCATTCTGGAAAGATGGAGGATGGTAATACTTAAGGTGGTTCTTGGTGGATGCAAGAGTTCATTCTTTAGCCTGAGGGTCTGTCCTGAAAATGATATTAATGGGTGGACTTTATGCTCACAGTGGAAATTGCCACTTTATCTTAGGAATGGAGTTGTAACTGCAGTTCTTATGTCTTATATAAATGCATGAGAAACTGTGCTGTCCCTTCCACCAGCTTTTAAACAACATCAAAAACCTCAGAATTACTGTTAAAAAGTCTAGGCCCTTGATAACCATCATCAGATGGGATGCTGCCAGTGGTAAAAAAGTTATCAACTGGCTCCACTGGTAGGCTGAAATTGACTTCAATATGAGTTGAAAGGATTCCTAAAACACAAAAACAAAGGGCAGATTTGCATTTGAGGCATGAACTACCTGAGAGTGAGAAAAGATTGCTGTAATACATTAAAAGAAGTGTTGTCTATCTGTCCTCAGACATTGTAGTTAACCTACATGAGGCCAGAACTACATACATGAGCAGAGAACATCCAAGCTGTTTGTATACTAGGCAACTTACCTACTTTACAAGCAGCCGTGCAGCACCTAGTGCAGCACCTCTAAGTATAGACATTAAAATCCTTCATTTAAACAATGATTGTGCAATCTGTAACTGCATTATACTGCTGTAAAAGATCTTTACCATGCTCTGTATTAACTCCATGCCCACTCATTCCTCAGTGGGCTCTGAAAAGACAAATCAAACAAGTTTTATTTATTGTTGCTTCATACTTCTTCAGCATAATAATATGCCTTGTTACAGGTTAGCAAGCACTCCCTGCTCTTCTGGTACTAATAATGTTCCCTATTGAATTCCAGTTATCTCTGTCAATTGCCAGCTTTGTGATGATAGTCAGAGACCTTTTCAAAAGTCCTGTCTGGGGTACTGTGTTCAATCCCCTTCCCATAGAAGTTATGTTGCATGCATAGGATTCTGTGATGCAAAATGTACGTGTTAGCACTTTTATCTGCACTGGAGATGAAGATGTGGATCTGACCTAAACCATGTACACTAACTATAATGTTGAAATTGCTTATCGTTATCTACAAATGGAAGCGTGAAATTACAGGATTCATCATTTGCACTACACTGAAAGGAAATGCAAAGTGGGTGTGAAGTGAAATAGGGGTTTTCCCCTTATGATTAAGAAATACATTTTAGAAATACTTCTGGGTAGGCCATTTTGTATAGCATGTTTTGGACAAGTGCATGAAAATCAAAAAGTGGCCTCTGCACATCTCTGAAGTTCTGGAGATAAATGTTCTGCAGAAAGTTCTGCTGGTTTGTGGAAGTTTCAGTTACCTGGATACTTAGTCTTGATAGGAATTAAGATACAATATGGTGTGTAAGAAATATGCAGCATGCCTTTTTATCTGCTTATCTATCCTCCTGTAGAATCCTTTTTGCTGACACTACCTGCCTGAAACCCCAAGCCATGTTCACAAGGTCCATGCAAATGTGTTGGCAAACTGTGCATTGCCCCATGGTTGATGGGTTTTGGGAAGAGAAGGTTGCAGCCAGAGCCAACTGGCTGACTCCTACAATGGCACACAGGCAATTTCTTAAAAAGACTGAAAATGTGCAGTTTTCTCTGGTTTTACCTATCCATTGCTAGTAGAGTGTAAGGCAGTGAACATAGAAGGGCTACATAGAGATAGATGAGGGTCTATACAGAACAGGGAGTAGATGAACCTTTCATTCATAGAATCTCTTTAAACCCACAAAATATGAACTGTATTTAGTATTCCAAACTGGGCAGTGACATGCTGAGGCTTGAGGCTGACTGTGTGGGATCAGGTGGCACTGTCCCCTCGAGGTGTGTGTGTGTCTGTGTGCGCAGAGGAAGAGGCCCTGAGTGTGCAGAGAGGGTTTAGGTCTTGCTGCATCCCCCAGAGGGGCAGACACTGCTCTAGCTCCTGTGTCAGCAGGCATCATGGGTTCCTGGTATTTTTAGGGGTGCATCTAGGGAAAGATAAAGGACATGCAGCCTCTGCCTAGCCCAGAGCACCTTTGTCTTAGGGACGAGCAGAGGGCAGATGTGGGGTGGGGGAGAGCAGAGCCTGCTGGAGGTGCGTAGCAACTGTTCCAGGATGTTTCTGTGATTTTAACAAATCTAACTGCCCCCAGCAAAGCCCCGCTGCATACAGCTGTGCATTTGCATGTGGGCCCACAATAAGATGAGACCCATTTGTATGTTTTTCTTAAGTCATTTAGTGTTATAAATCCCACTTGGATTTTTGAAGAGGCCATCGACTTCCTGGAGTTCTGGGGTAAGGAAACAGCCCAATTATGCCTTAACCACAGACTTTTCATAACTGCAAAACACTCAGGTGTAGATCAAAGGCAGTGAAGGACAGGCATTAGATACGTGCCAGTGCCAAAACAAAGTGGGAAAAACCCTGCTGTAATAATTACAGACAAAAACTGAAGGAGATCAACACCACCTCTGTCCGTGCCTCTCATATCAGTACCTGCCATCACAAGCTGGGCAGATCCTTCTTTACAAACTACCTGAGGAACTTCACGTCTGGCTCTGAGGCTGCCTTCCCAACACAGGCAGCCATGCCTCCGTCATCTGGGGTGCTAGACAAGAATGCACCAGGCCTCCCCCTTGGACAGGCACACAGCTTTCCTTCCAGGAGGCATCCAAAGCAAAAACATAGATGGGGTAGGCACAGAGGTCTGGCTTGAAAAAAAACAATCAAGAAAACAATGAGCAGGAGACTCAGCATCTTCAATAGTGCGTCCCAAAGGAGAAGGTAAGCTAAAATTAAGGGTTTGGGTGTTTGTTTGCATCTGCTTGGTAAATAATGCCCTAGATATGAAGGATAAATTCAGAGGCCACTCTGTTTTTTCCCACTGGTTTGTGAAAGTGAGGAATTCATCACAGCATATCGAGTGGCTGAGTCACGAATCAGAAGACTTTAGCAGCAGATTACAGCAATAAAAAAAATAAAATTAAGCACTTGCCATCTCTGAAACAGGGACTTTCCAGAATGTTAGGAAATCTTCATTATTTATGCTGCACAATTAAATATTCAGCATTTCCTGCTAAATTTAGGTTATTGAAGTAAACAATGATGCATAAGGGGAGAACTGGACAATTCCATTTTTAGGTATTAATAATTCAGAACCATATTTGAAAACAACAGAGGGATATGTACAATACATCACAGAAGTTTTTATTATATCCACCCACTACCTATCCACCCACACAGAGAACTGGATATCATTTCTACTTAGAAACAATATAGCACAATCATATCTTAGGCTTCTTTCTGTATACAGATATACAGGATACATTTACAAGAATGCAGTGTTTTATGATCAGCTGGATGACTCATTCTTTTTTCCTGCAACCAAATCAGCCGCTTATTACTTAAAGTTGGTATTGACAAACATTCATGCTTAGGATAACAGAAACTGTGTTTATCAGATTACATGAAAATAGAGAAAACTGTATTCTGCCATGGGGGAATTATTATTCTAGAATAAAGCTCTGTCATGGAGCTCTCAATTTCAGTATTATCTTTAAATTCTGCATATTTTTCTTTAGTACATTTTTAGGCATTATTTATCTTGCTGTCACTTAAAGGGATTTAAAACTCTTTTTTGCTTTGGAACCTACCCATTAGAGTCTTTATGCAATACTGGCCATTACCTCTGTGCTCCCTGTCACCACCTCTGACACCAGTGCAGCCACAGCACAAAGAGCTACATGGGGTGTGTGGAAAGGGAAAGAGAAGAAAAGGAGAGACAGTTGGATGCATCTCTTAGGTATGTGTTTCTATTGCAGTCTAGGGTTGTGGTTTTATTTAAGGGCTGATACCTTTGCTGGCTTTCAACAACTTCAGGATTGATTTAGCTCAAGTGAAGGAGGTTTCCGAGTTTTTTGCTTGCCCGTGGCGCCAAGCAATGCCTGCAGAGACATAAGCAGCACTCCTGCTCTATTCGCCTCAGGACCTCTTCACCTCAGCTGCCCCCTGCAGGTTGCACAAGGCTGAGGAGGGATGCACATAAGACTGATTTCACCTTTGTGGAGATGAGTCTAAATGCTGCTCCATAGACACTGTATCAGAGATTCGAGGAGAGACTTAATAACATAAGGATTCAAATTGAACCTGGAGGGAGGAGATGAATTTCCAACCAGTAAATTCCAGCAAGGGACCAAATTAGGCAAAGACCTAAGATACACCCCAAGTGAAAGAGATAAACAGCTCAGTCCTTTCAATGAAATTGTTTCAGGTTTATTCAGGTGAAATGAAGATAAGAAATTGCCTGGAAGGAGCTTGCTTTATTTTATAGCTATCTGGTTATTTTTTCTGCTGCCCAGACCATCTGTTCCATTGGTGGATATGTCATCATTCGCACACCCACTGAATGCCAAATTAATCCAAGTCACACAGCTTACACCTCCCTTCTGACTTAGACCAAACTATATTTTATTCCAGCATAAAATAGGCTTCAGAGCTAAGTTTGCCTCACTCACTTCCAAGGAGGAAAGGGTGAGCTTTGGCACTCACTCTAATCCCTTAAGAGAACACCAGAACTTTTGCAGTTGGTCCCACTGCAGCTCGTCATTACTGAGTAATAACGGATGCACATCAAGAAAAGGGATGCAGAAACAGTTCAAGGACACAGTCAAGCTGCCAGACCCCTCTCACACACTGCCCAGATCTGCATCTTTGGAAAACTCTTAGTCTCTGTATACAGTAACTCTCATCAGATTCCCTTTCCAGGAGCCTTTTAAGCCCACAGAGACTTTTTGTGCCCACAGTCTCCTGTGGCAATGAGCTATGCAGCTGAACTGTAGTTTAAAGAGTTACTGCCTTTTGCTTTATTTGAAACTATCACTATTGATTCCATTTGATGTTATACTGGAAGACCATGAACACTTACTCTTCAGCTGCATCCTTCTAGTCACTTCAGATTGTTTAGATATTTATCATGTGCCCTCTCTGGTTTACTGTTCTCCAAGACAGAAGACTCCCGATCTTGTTGACAATTTCTCACATCAAAACCATTCCAGACTTTGGAGCATCTTCGTTTTTTTCCCTGCCCACTGTTTTGAGCTGGGAGGACATGGGCTGAACATCACACTCTATTCAAATGCAGTCACAGAGTAAATCTGTACAGTGACCTCATGATATTTTCTGCTTTGGTCTTGATTTCTTTCCTAATATTTGATTTCCTTTTTTAAATGCTACTGAGCGCTGAGCTGACATTTTCATAGACGTCTGTATAATAACCTCAAGATTGCTTTCCACAGTAGTAATGGCTACTTTGGAAACTATCACTGCATATGTATAGTTGGGCTTTTTTTCTCCCTTGTGCATTACTTTATATTTATCAATATTGAATTCAGCTGCATTTTTATTTCCAAGTCATTCTGCATTATGACATACCTCTGCAGCTCTTAGCAGTTGGCTTTAAACTTACTTTGAATAACTCAGTATTATCAGCAAACCTTGATACTTCACCTCATCCCACTTTCCAGGTCACTTAGGACTACATCAAGCAGTGTTTGCCTGTAGGGATACACTGTATATAATATGGAATAGTAATAATATATAATACAGTTCAGTGGGACTCCACTGGTGATCTTCTTCCAGTGACTTTTATCCTTTGTGTCCTATCTTTTAGCCATTTAATTCTCCATGAGAGTACATTCTTTCCAGCTCATTGTAGCATAACTTCTTTACCTTCAGGTATGCGTTGTCCCACTGAAAATGTAGCTTAGTGACTTCAAAAGGAACTTGAGCCTTGGTTGTATCCAAAAGCAATAGAGTGGGACACTATGCAGATAGAACCAAACTGACTCTTTTTTTTGTCAGAACCTAAAAAATTTAATCTCTCTCAATGATCATGAAAGGATGTTTTGAGGCAAACTACTGCTGCCCAGCCATGCCCCAAGATGTTCATACTCAAACTGAAGATGCCCACTGGCATCTACAGAAACAAAGGGTGCAGCTGTTTGTAAAGATCTAGGTTTGCTCCACGTTTGATTTGGGATTCACTAGAACTTGCAAAAGCTTCCTGACAGTAAAGGAGTATAATTACCTGTGCTTTGGGGAGTGGATTTGTTGATCTGAGTTTATGTCAAGTGTGAGGGAGACTGTGGCCTGCAGAGATGAGGTCACTGAAAAGTGCAGTTGGGAGACAACTGTGGGAGCTGCTGGCAGATTTGCAGACCTGGCAGGTAAACAGTAATGATGGCCTTGGGAAGAAAGGGCAGTGGAAACAATTATCAAGTGAGAAATTTCACAAGGCAGTTCTGTACTGAATGCCAGTGCAGCAGTGTTTTATTGTTAGGGGCAGTCAAATAGCAACAAAATATATTTGAAAATATGGAACTGTGAGACAAAAGGGTAAATACATAAATGTCACATAGGACTCATTTTTACAAGATATTGTCAAAATGGCTGTTTTATTGGAGTTCAGATTTAGCATGGACTAAATCAACTTGTGAAGTGGCAGGTCTGCCTTTTCAACTCTGTTATGGATGTTATGAAACAGCTTTCTCCAGTGATCATTTCTATTCACCCCTGTCCCATGTCTCCTTGACTAGTCAACCATGTTTTTGTTGTTCCCATTCATTCACTGAAGTCTATATTCATTTCCAATGGCTTTTTATCCTTTTCTTGACAAAAAATATTCTATACAGATTTTCATCTTTTACTTTAAAAAATGTGGAATATTGCATGCAGTCAATTCTTTGAGATCCTCAACTAAATGGGCTTTATGTCCTAGTTCCCCTCATTTATCAAAGTTGGCCTTTTGGCAGGGAAGTACCTCTCTCACCTTCTGTCTAACTTAAAACTAGGTCCCTCCACTCAAAATATTAATGCGTTTAAAATAAAATATCACCAGAACACAACAGGATTGAACTCCCTAGACTGGGGTATGAGTCAGGGAGGGTTAACAATGAGTAAGGCTGGTGAAGGCTAACCCATTACTTGTAAATGAGCCAGCATCTGGCAAGAAGCTGTTATAACCTGTAGAAGAAAGCTTTGAATAAAACTTGATGGCTGAAAGATGCATTGTAAAGTAGAGACAGCACAGTGCTGAGGCAGAGAGCCATGGCATGGCTGTGAAATGGCAGCTCAGGGGCAGCTGTAGCCAAGACTGAGGTGGGTAGTTGAGGAGACACAGCAATGGTCCCTTGGGTGGAGCTCTTGAAAGGCAGAGCGGTGACTACTGCTTCTGAACACAGGGAATGGGGATTTTTTTGATTCAGAGAGTCTGTCGTGACAAGGGAGGTAGTCAGAAGGAAGCCCATGGTAGGAAGGGTGGGGAATTCCTGTTGCTGGAGCTGCAGACAGCAGTGATGCAGTGCACCTCCTTACTGCAGCACCCGCCTCTCTGACAGCAGGGCTGCAGGGCTGTGCAATAAGGCAGCAAAACGTGTGTCTCAAAGAGGTGGCTGCTTTAGTGCCACTAATGATCTAGTGTGATCCACAGTGACCAGCTATGGCCAAGCACGGTCAGAGAGGGCTGAGGAAAGGGAGCAAAAGTCCATCAACATATCCAGATGACAGAAAAGTCTTAGAGAACAGAAATTTGAGACAAAAAATCTGGTGCCAGGGCCCCAGGGAGACCTGCAGCCCTGACTATCACTGCAAGTTCCCTGGGGCTCCCCAGAGCCTGGCACCCCACATCAGCCTCCAAGGCCGTCAGCCCCCAAGGCCACCAGCCCCTGCCTCAGCCATGCTGCAGGGCCAGTCTCCAGCTCCCCACAGCCCAGCCACGGGCCCCATGAAGCCAGTCACACCTGCAGACCTGGCACATTCTGTGTGTGCCCATCCCATGGAAGATGATTAGGACTGGGGCTGCCTGCTTCTGGCTGGAGTTGGGAGGACCCTTCCTGCTTTCTGTCCCACTGTGGCTTGTGAATGTCAGTGTCTCCAGGCTTGAGAAATTTGGTAGATGTCTGTGGGGAGTACACAAGGTTTAATCTCACTCTGCAAGAGCTGCAGGGAAAAGTAGCCATCTCTGATAATCCATATAGTGTGCAGATAAAGCCACAGAGCTCTCCTAGAGCTTGTGGAGTTGGGATAACAGTACAGGCACAGTGCTCCAGCCTGAGGAGATGACTGCAAGACACTGGAGTACAGTCAGTCACAGGATGATACTACAAGAACAATTCTCCAGCTGGCTGCCTCCAATCCAAACATTAGACTGACCAGACTTTTTTGTCAATAAGAAGACAGGTGTTCAGGTGTCTAAGCCTTTCATATGGGGCTGAATAAAACCTCTTGAAAAAAACTATTTGCCATTATTTAATGTGTAAATTATTTGTGTCCCTGTGGTTAACTAGGAAGCTGCATAAGACAGCAGGCAGAGAATTTTCTTGGGGTAGACTTCTTGTCAGACCTTTCTAAGCAAAACACAGTATGAAATCATTTCCAAATTCAAAATGTTCCTGAGTATTTTTTGTCATCTTTGTTTCTGCTCAGGTGTCACCAGGGGTCTTCGCTGGCTGAAAGGATCTAAGAAGCAGATTGACACAGTGGAAATTCAGTCAAGCCAGGTGCACATGGCTGCAAGAGAGGTGACAAATCCTGTGTTACAAGGACAAATGAGGTCAGAATTCACAAAAGAGAACCAGGTACTGCTGAGCCATGGACATGCTGGTCCTGTTGCACTCTTCTTTAACCTGGAGATGGTCGTATGGTTTGCCCTAGCCTGGTCTACTGCCGCTGCATGTTTCTGGCAGCACAGGGAGCGGGGGAAACCTGTATGTCAGATTTTGCAGTGGGTACTTGTTCTTGGAAACTGATTCTTGTTTTCTCAATTTCATTGAATTTGGATGCCACTTAAGAGTTAATAATATCTATAGCTCCACTGAGAAGCTAGACATTTCTTGCTGAAGAACACCCTCACTTCCTACAGAACAAAGCAGTATGGATAGTGAGTATTTCTCCAACATGATTTCTGTGATTTGAGAGTGGAATTTACAGACATTGGAGAACAATGTGCAAAAAGGAATCAAGGCTCTCTTATGATCAGTGCAATAACATAAGCATGCAGCAGTCACTTCAGGGAGCTGATACACAATGCTACAGGTATTATGTTTGTATCTCCTTGAGGAAGATGTTTTTATATATCAGGGATTCCTTGGGGTGGGGGATAAAAAAAGAGAAAAAGCTTGTGCACAGAGAACTCTAAGCAAGAGATCTTCAAAGTTTTATTAAAGAAAGGCCTTCAATGGCCAGAGCATCTGGCAGCTGGCCTTATGGAAGAGTGTGCAGTATTTGTATTCAATAGATGTTACATTGAAAATGGATTTTGGGAAAGGTAGCAAGTAAAAATCTCCCAGGGGCATATGATCCTAAGGGTTAATGAAATCTTTTTATTTTCTATTGATGTTTATGTGCTTCAAAATGGCTAACGGTAGGTTTCATCCTAAGTGATGCTAGACCACTGAAAGCAAGCAGTGCTTTTGTGAGTCTTATCAAAACTCTTGTGCTTTTGGACAGACTGAAAATCGAAAGAGAATTGCAAATTTTTTTTTTTATAATAAACATTTCATGGCTCTCAAGCTGATTCTCAGTGGGTGGAAACAGGTAGCAGTGCAGAAAATAGTCTGTTACTGGTAACTGAACAAATGTAAATATAGATGCAGAGTATAAAAGCTTCCTGGCAAATGTAGATCTGGTTCCTAAGATAGAAATGGCAGCACAGCAAAGCAGAGCTGAAGTCCATCCATGCAGGTGTGCTGCCTCTGAAGGAAGCCCGGTATCAGCAAATTCATCTGTAGAAAGCAAACAGAATGGCTTTCTGTCCCTGCTTCAGTTTGTGTGTGGGCTATTAAGACTGAAGGGGGAATTATGTGATTCAGGCACAATATGGAACTGCCTGACAGATTGCAGACAGATGTAAGCTTGCTTTGCCTGTGCTCTACTCTGACTGAAGCTCAGCTAATATATTCTGTTTCTCTGTCAGGCTTATTGCATCAAGCTCAGCATTGTGCTGATAATGCAGTCACATGGCTTCTGCATCCAAACTAGCTCGCTTCCTACCAGCTTGAAGCAAACTTGCATCTGTCTTCACAATATGATGTAGACATAACCTTTTAACAGGCCAGCACTTCTCAGCCTGCCTAATGTGGAGCTGGGACATACTCAAAGCAGAAGGGAAAGGATCAGAGGTTGTTCAAACTCTTTGAAGTAGAAGGGATTTGAAGATACATGGCAGTACATAGGCAACCTGGAAGGGGTTACAGTGAGTAGGAGCAGATGGTGTCTTGATTGACAAGTGGAGATGCTGAGCATCTAAGTATACCAAACTAACTGTGTCCCTGGAAGCAGAAAATTGAATAGTGTATATTTCACCTAAACTTGTTACTATGGCTATTCCCAGACTAGCAGATTACACCCCTGTGTGACTGTTCCTCTGTGTTTCTGTGATGTGTTCCCTACTTGTGATAAAGAGCAACCAAACAATTTGATAACTGCCATGCTGATACAGATGCTTCAAGATATTTAATTTGGATACAATATGTCATTTTGTCATAAAAAAGGAAATGTTGATTGCTCCGTAAATTATATTGAGTATAAGTCAGAGCACAGCAGGGACCAGTGAGATGACTAGAGAATGTCAGAAAGAATATACCTACTTCATTCTGGGAAGGAAAAAATGTAACCCTTTTATTTACAGTATTAATCAAGATTTCTATATGCACTCACAATTAACCCTTAAGTGCTTTTTGCTTTAAATTTGAAACTTCAAGTAGGAGTTTTGGGATTTTTTTAAATTTTATTTTTTAAAAAAACTGAAATAGAGAGCAAGATTCTAATGGGCTCTAAGTGCCCTACTTTGCTGTAAGTCTCATTTTGTTTATGTTTAGAAGAGCTACCTGTACAGCAATTATGGTAAAGACAAAAATATTGGGCAGACTCAAATTTCCTCTTTTTCCTAAAGAGTGCACACCATTCCTATGAAATACAAATGGATTTTTCCACGTTGTTATTGTCCTAATATGTACTCTTTCCTATATAATGGAGATGCTTTGCTAAGCTTAGGCAAATTTTATTCAGTGTCAAAATGGGTATGTCCAGCTAATTTTCCAGAGAAAAAGATGTAATAAGCAAAAACATTTATAATCCTAACAATTGATGGAAATGAAAACAGTAATTCCTGCTACAATAGAAATGTGTATGTGTAGAACCTAACCACCAGTGAAAACATTAAATTATTTACTTGGATTTGCATGCTAAGAAAGATTGACAGAAGTTAGCAATCATTTTTTTTTATAATGTTAATATAAAATTTCAATATAGTTATTTATGAGGCCCTATATTTAATCTTGCGTTTAGTTTGTAATTTATTGTTTAAAATTAATACTTTTCACGCCTCATAAAGTTTGTACACACTTAACCTTTTTCCAGGACCTTCACTTATTGACCAAAATGCCCCTGTCCTGCTTTCCACTGTGACAGGACTGGCTCCTATGTCTTTTGCTGTTGTGAGATTTCTAGTGTAGAGATGCTGACTGTTTTTACCTCCAGGTGACATTTGTAGTCTCATGTGTTGTTTAAACCAAAGGATTTTTTCTATGAATAAAAGACTATATTAGACTTCTGTGAAGTTAACACAGGTGATTAAGTACCAAGGAGAGCAATCAAATGGTGTAGCTCTTGGGTGCTCTGCCAGATTGCTGTTACATTCTTGCTTCAATTTTTATGAAACTCTTGAAGATAAAGATTTGATTTGAGATAACTTGTCTGAAAACCCAGAAGGACTTTTGAAGATTGTGATGATTTTACATGTGATTTATAAAGCAAAACCTTGCTTTTCAGTTTTGTTTTAATTTCCTCAAGCCTCTGTTGTGGTGTCTTATGCAGAGTAGTGCGAATATATGGTTTCAAGTCTTCAAAACCACAGCATAATTAGCAATGTTTCCTAACCAGCTGAACAAGTCACCTCCCACCTGAATACTGGAATCATTGCTTCTCCACTTAAGAGAAAGTGTGAAGGGTCCATACTTTGGTCCCACGGAATTTTTATCAACTAGTGAAAGGAAAGAGGGCCTTGCTTGCTGCAGCAAAGCAGCCCTCAGTAGCAACATTTGCTGTGTTGGAGATGTGCTCATGCTTCTCCCTCAGAAGCTGCCATCTATAAGCAGTAGCCTTTCTGAGTGGTGAGAGATGGATGTCCTAGACAAACATATTTAAACTTTTAATAATCTTATGTCAAGACCACTGTAAAAGCAGTGGATTTATCCTCTATTACATCAGTTAAATACTCCACTACTTCCTCAGATACTTCAGTCTTGAACTGCCATTAACCATTAGAAAGATTATGGATAATATGGAATACATAACAAAATGTATGTAGGACAGCAAAGTAAGGTTCTGTAGCAATCTTCTTTGTAGGTTTTTTTTTAAGGGAATGTAGATACACAACTGAGATCTTTCAGTTAAATAAAAATGTTAGTAACTGATGAGATGTACAGGAATGGATGATGTGTATAGAAAAGGTGAAAGGTACAAACTGGCTTTGGTGTAAAGCTGGTAGTGAGCAAAATGTGGCAACAGGTGTGAAGTGTTTTGTAAGACCCTGGGGCAGGTATAAGGAAACAGAATATGATGTGGAAATGGAAATGAAGCTAGTTAAAGGACTTAGAAAATTAATACGCCTACCATTCAGTACCCAGCTCATTTAGAGAATTTCAGGTGATTACACCCCATACCATGAAAAATTAAATTCTTTAATCTTATTCTAAGCAAAACTTACACAGGTATCAGTGTATTTTCCCTTGCTTCAAAGTTGGAATATCTAAATACTCAGGACTCCAACCTTGGTTACTAGAAAATAGCTGAGCTGAGTAGAGAATAAGCCTTACATTACCTTGCAGTGAGTGTTTACTCCTTGAGCCATGTTTTAGAGCAAGTGGAGATCCCCACAGGTTCAAATGCTTCCTTGCACTTCATTTGGATGTATGCTAGGAGATCCTAAACTCAAGCTTTTCTGAGTTCAAGTCAGGAGACCATATTCCTGTCTCTGCCACTGAACAATTAAAAAGAACCAGTAAATCTCAAGTCCCTCTCCCCTTCTTAGCCAAGGGAGTGAAATATGAGTGTTACAAGTGACCAGTGAGAGAGACAGTGATAGTAGCCTTCAGAAATGGAAAAACAGTGCTAAAAGCAAGATATAGTAATTTCACTTTTTCTGATTTCTTTCATGCAAAGCTATTTGTGGAACAGGAAAACATAGTCTAGGGGGACAGACTCTGACGCAGCAATAGTTTGCCTGAAAGGAATCTACTTCTTGCTTTCCCCAGTTCCCTTCTCTCGTGCTTTTCTGACAGTTCACAGATTAGTTCACTGCCATAAGAAATGGGTCATCTCAGCAGCATTGTAGCAAATGCAGCAGAGCAAAGCGAGGACTTGGGCTTCTGAGCCTTCCCAGCTCACTCTGGGAACCAAAGGGCAGCCAGCTTTCCTCCTGACACAGCTCAGTACCCACTGCATTGGTGGGTTTATGGCCAGCAGTGGTTAGGGTGGCTGTCACTAAAGACAGTAATCCCTCCCTATGCTGAAGTGACTCTCAGATCAGGAGCCCTTTCAGATTTTACCCCAGCTGCCTGTCCTCCCCTGTCATTTACTCTGCAGTTGGAGGTTTTTTGCCTCCTCAAAATGGAAGCTTTAATTGTCCTTGTGCTAAACCCCATTGCAGTTACAATACATGTAATTAGATGACCTCAGGCAAAAACTGAGTCTTCCAATAGATTGGCATTATTATTGGCTGCTAGTCTACTGACCCACTGCTTTTCATCTCTTGCATTTACTCCAAAAACTGAGCAACAATCTAAGTGGTTTTGTATTTCCAGGATGTGATAAGGAGGTTTATGTAGGATTCTACGTACTGCCCTATGAAATTTGTCTTTATTGCACATATTCAGTAGGCATATAGTAGAGCAGGCATTAAATGTAATGTTCAATACATATGGCCAAAGGAAGTGTGTTTAGAAAGCATGGCTAATAGTGTAGGGAAAAAATTCCATTTTGTTTCCCGCAGATATTAAGTCTGACAGACTGTTAGTTGCATGATCATTAGCTAAAGTGAGCTCCACAGCAATGCTTGAGGCAAAATAATAATAATATGGTGGCAGATGCAGCAGGAACAGCACAAGTCAGCAGCACCAGTTAGCAATTCTTTTGCTTATTAGCAGAATGTTCAGATTCCAGCCAGAATCGTTAGACTTGGTTTTTTATTAATTTGTCTTTCTAAATCCTTCCTATCTTCAAGTCTTGCATCTTTGTTGAAATCAGATTTTCAAAGCAATACCTACAGACTATATATTTCATTTTTTCTGAACAAGCATATGGGTAAGGGTAGTATTTTATGGCCTGCGAGAATCTGTGTTCCATAACAGCGTGCATCGTTCAGGTTCCTAATTACTGTTGCATCTTAAAAATAATTTATGCATATTTATTATTAGTACTCAAAAATATGATGTAAAATCTGTATCCTGGTGCCTATCCCTACGGCTGGAACACAAAAATTACACCAAAAAGGTATCCATAAATATAAAACACCTCTTTATTGTTTTTCTCCTTGATACCCTAAAAAAATGGAGGAGGATAATAAGGATTTGTGATCTATATTTCTTCCACTGACTGTTGTAACAGTTACAGATTTTATAGGTTTGCCCAAAGTCAACTGAATGTGAAACAACCTATGCAGACTTGTGTTCAGTCCCTGAGGGACACATCCATGAAGAACCATGAAGTCATATTTCATAATGACATATCTGCAACGCATGGCTAAGCCTTCAAATGTCACAGGCGCAATAAGTTATTATAGTCTAATTTTATTTTTTACTTTGGTTCTGAACTGAAATCAGTCCGTTCTCCACATTATTTAAAATTTCTTCAGATACTTTCTGGTCTCCCACTGTCCTCTCAAGAGTGAATCGGTTCAGCAGCACTGCTCTGACCATCTCAGTGTCGTGCTGTGCTGGGACAGACTCTAAGACACCCTTCATAATGTGGTTGGAATAGGGACACAGGGTCTAGAAAACTATGCCAGGGACTGGGTATGCGCATTGTTCAGCCTGGAGAAGAGAAGTCTCTGGGAGGACCTCAGTGCAGCCTTCCAGTACTTAAAGGGGGCTTATAAAAAAGAAGGGAGAATGATTTTTTACACTGGCATATAGTGATAGGACAAATGGAAATGTTTTTAAACTGAGGGAGGAGAGATTTAGATAAGATGTTAGGAAGAAATTCTTTACTCAAAGGGTAGTGAGGCTTTGGGACAGGTTGACAAGAGAAGTTGTGGATGTTCCATCCCTGTAAGTGTTCAAGACCATGTTGGATGGGGCCCTGAGCAACCTGGTATAGTGAGTAGCATCCCTATTCATGGCAGGGGGTTGAAACTAGATGATCTTTCAGGTCCTGTCCAATCCTAATCTAAATCTGTGATTTAGATCAGACTTTCCCTTCAATACAGTGAGTAGTCAAGGCATGAGCAGTTACTTAATTCTTTACTACTACATAAGTCTCATAGATGTTGAAGAATTTTCTCCACTTTTTTTCTTTTAGGAATGCATCAGAAGTCCTTTATCTTCTGCTGTTAACCAGGGTGCCTGCAGTCTGATCTAAAAAGGCTTGATCACACACACAAAGAAAACCCAAAAAACCCAGGTGCTAGACTGGACTGATTTTAAAGTGATATTTGACAGAAGTGACTAAATGATGGATGCTGCTTAATTAGAGCATGTGTACAAGCTCTTGTGATTTCTCTCAAGATGTATTATTAGAAAATTTTCAGCCACTCGTGTTTATGTTTTTATGAAGTTTCTGGGCAATAGCACAGTGTCAGCTATTTAAGCTTACTAGTCAACAAGTCATAGGACACCCAGTCTCCGCCTCCCCCAGCCTCGTTACAGCTTCAGTTCTTGGGTCCCACATGTCAATAGACAAATTTAGAACTGAGCCTGTAGGAGGTCTTGGGGATGGGAGTACACAGTTCAATAGGAAGGGATTTACCTGCTCTCCTAAACTCACAAATGTGTGAGCATTTCTTGCAAGACTAACTGCTGCGCTAATGCCAATTCATTAGCCATGAATACTTGCATATGTAGCCTCCTAAGAAATGAAGTGTAAACACTACTGTCAATCAATATTTTAAGAGACCAAATGTTTGTGGAAAGCCAATTCAAGATATTATGAACATGCTAAAAGTGAATTCACCCTGAAATTTTGGCACTTTGTTGTGAAAGTGTTTGCAGTGCTGACCCATCTCCACCCGGATTCTTTTAAAACACTCTGGAGCTATATCACTGCTATGACTGCTTTTTTTTTTTTTTTTTCTGGTTCTAAAATCGGTCTTGTAAGAATAGAATCGTGAAATTTGCTGACAGATTTCCCAGTGAGCTACAATGGGCCGAAGCTGCTATTTTAAGCACACTTGTGAGAAAAGCGATGGGTAGTATATGCACTGAGCCCTTATTCAATAAGATTTGGTGCAGGATCCCTGCTTCATGTTCAAGCTGCAAGAAACATTGAAGAGGAACTCCACATAAATGAATGGATGGAAACATTGCAACATGTTTGGAAAAGCAAGTTACTAATTTTGTTAGTAATAGCTGAAGATTACTCAGAAGAGTTCAACTCTAGTCAGAGTCTCAGCTGATGAAAACGGGCAGAAATTCAATGTATTCATCAGGGTTATAATGATTTTACACTTATTCAGGATTAGATCTGACATCCAAATGTGAATTTATTTTAATCATAATTCAATCACAACTGCTGTCAGTTGAATACCCTTACATCTCGTTGTTCTGCAACAAAGACAAAACTGTTTTCCATCTCTGTGTGATCAACTTGAACTGACTGAGAAGGTGGTGGAACAGGCAGTTTCACACACAGTCCTGCCATGTTTAGACCATCTAAACCCTCTGGTAGATGGATGACTTTTGAAAAAGATGTATTTTTTTAATTTAATGCCTTCTGCACCTGAAAGTTGAAAAAGATTTTAAGGGTGGTCATCCAGATCACCCCATCCTAAAAAGGCCTGGGAAAGGATGAGGTTTTAAAAGAGTGATGAGGAGTTTTAGTTATTGTACTGTTGAGATCTGAAGTATAGTGAGCTAAGTTAGTTTCGTATTTCTTTTCAGTTGAGGCTGAATTTAGCTGGAGATTATCTCCTGGCATTGCATGAAGCTAAATATGATTCAGAAAGACATTCTCTGTAATAACTTCAGTGGGTTTGCGCTTACTTAATTTTATTTTGTCAAGATCAAATTAAGTCAATTCTAGTCCATTAGGGAGGTGTGTGCCTGAGGAGCCTGGGGATGTGGAAGGGAGAACGAGCCTTTGGACTGCATGGATGCCAGCCCTAACAGCTTTCATACCTTCTTCCCGGGGGGGATGGAAAGAATGATGGAGCACACCAGATTTTATCTTTATGTGATACTTACTGTTATTAAAAGGGAATTTCAGGGTGTGGATTTAACCCTCAAAACTCATATGTCAGGCAGAATACATTCAGTACTCCCTGGTGAGTCTTACTCTTTGTTCTTTTATATTTGCCTTTATCCACTGGTGTCCTCTTCAATGTTTTCACAAATGGAGAAGTTTGGCCTTCTCCAAACCCCCATGCTTGTCTTTACCCCTCAAGAAACATCTCCTTCAATGTCTTTTTTCAACTCTTTTCCTGTTCCCGGCTAACTCCTAGTTTTTCCCAAATCCTGACTTACACAATACCTGTATACTACTTACCACTCAGTGTTTTATGATCTAAAGGAGGGGATTGCTCTTGAGTATGCAGCCTTTATAATCTGGGGTGGAAGAGATTAAAATGAGCAACATCCAGTTGAACACAAGGCTTAGGTGGTGTTTTTGGTTTTTGTTTGTTTTTGTTGGTCCCACCTCCCTTTTTTGTTTGTTTGTTTGGGGTTTTTTGTGCTTAAAAATGGTGTATTTTACACCTTGGGGTACCGCACATGAACTAAGTCTCCCAAGGTTAAAAAAATCCAAGACCACCGTATGGATAATACCCTGCAACTTTAGTACAGAATAAATTAGTTTAGGCTGAAAGCGTGTTTGGAGACAAGAGGAAGAGGCAGAGTTTAGTGGTTTTCCTCACCGCATTTTTCTTGCAGTAAAACTATCATACCAGTCTCTCATGTAAATTTATCACATGCCCATTATTTGCTCCAAATTAAAGAAAACATCTTTTTTTTTTTTTTTCTCTTTTTTTCTTGGGAACTGTTAAAGACAAAGCTCTAGTCTCCCTTTCCAAGCCCGCCTGCCTGCCTGCCTTTCTGGGCAGCCTGCCCACAGTACAGGATCCTTGTTTATGCCAAGGAGGGCAAAACAGAGCAAACAGAGCAGGCTTCTGTAACATTCACAGCTTTCCGGGCGTCAGAGGACAGGCTGGCCCTGAGCCAGGGCACAGGGTTGCTGTTGAGCCCACCACCCACAGCTGGCAGAGGGTCCCCAGTGCAGCTGCAGGCAGGGAAAATCACGCCAGACATGTAGAGGGTGAGGGAACAGAGTGAATCCCTGCCCACCCCAGTAAAATGGCAACAGTGGGAAAAACCCAAAAAGTTGTCTCCTACCTTTAACAGTGCAGCAGAATCCTGGGTTTAATCCTGGGTTTCCCTGTGGTCACCTCAGGAAGCATTCCTCTCTGGGCTTTTGCTGGGCCCACACAGCTTCTTCTTGAAGGCTGTGGCTTACCATCTTAGCTAGATCCTAACTATATATTTGATTCCACATGTCGTCTTGCCTGCCAGAAAGTAAAAATCAAAGCTCCATTTCTCTGTGGGTCTGGAAACTGTAGCCCTGGACTGCGTTTTCAGTAATTGCAAGATTTATTTTTGTGTTGCTGTACATTAATCACATTGGAATGGGAGGAAAGCAAAAATGGAGAGAGAAGTGCATAATTATTGAGCAGGAAGAATAAAATCAAAACATTCATATCTAATTTTCTAAGAATCTTGAAAACAATGGTTCAGTTGCGGGGAGGAGGGAGAAGTAGAGGTAGCAAGCTGCCAAAAAAATATATAAAAGCAAGTCAAAACTGCATGATGCAAAAACGCATGATGTTTCTTTAAAAAGCTACATGTAATCACCAGGATACCTGACTAGCTGGTACATAACATGTTTGTCTAAGCATAGTAACTCTCCCACTGAAACACCGTGAGTCAAACAAGAATATACATGCTTTGGAAATACTTTTCCAGAGTCATGATTCTTGTTCCATTAGTCAATCTGGTGCACTTTCAACAGGTAGAAAACTGTTGAGCCTTAAACGAAACAGTCACAAGGAAAATACACAGAGAAACTAACCAGGGAGCTAAGTTTTAGAAAATCAAACTTCTGCTGAGAAGAATATAGGAGGACAGGATATGATCCTGTTTGGGTCAGCCTTAGAGGCCCTCAGAATGCTGCTGTAGTCCAAGCCACAGAAATTCCCATCATTTATCAAGCGAAGATAAAGCTGCAATAATCTTACAAAGAAAAAAAACATAAAGAATAAAGAAAGAACTGAAAGCAGTAGCACTATTGCAAAGAAATAAGTTTTCATATCTTTCTAAATGTCTTCAAGTCTGTTATGCCTGATGTGCTACTGCCTTTGTCTTTTCTGGAAATGAAGTTCATTTTTCTGGATAATGTCTTATTGTCCTTGAGGTAAAAAACAGAGAAGCAACATAAAACCAGCCATGAGAAAAGGAGGGATTCCCAGTAAAGACTCTGAAATTTTGCTCCCACAATGGTCAGTGCCATCTGTAAGCAGGGTGAAGGCAGAAGGGCAAGAGTTTTGGCCCAAAGTCTCAGAGAGAGGCTAAAAATCGCCTACTCCCTCAATGGCAGGGCCTTTTGCCACATTAAGTGTGGGAGAAACAAATAAATCATGTGAAACCGCTATTGCTCTACAGCCCTCTGTGGTCACAGAGGTAGCATTTTATGTGGGTCTGCTGGACTGGGTGGCAGCAAGGGGCAGCTGGAGCATGTGGCACTGCCACCTGCTCAAGGCTTTGGTTTCACTGCACTGGCTTGCTCTGTTCCAAAGCCACAAACAGAAAAACTTCCAATCCTTTTCTGGCTAAAATTGAACGCATTGTTGATGGGCCTGAAATATTGATGAACCATCAAGATTTTTGTTTCCCACACTCTGATTGATTTCAGGTGTCCAGTAAATATAAGAAAAGCCCTGCACATGTGAAATAGTTTCCAGCTAAAAAAAATGGGAGAAAAAAAATCTCACAGTGACAATCAAGAAAGATCTGATACTTCCCCTGTTTAGCTGGCTGGAGAAGCTAAATTTGCTGCAAATCAAACCTGTTCCATTATTAATGAGAGCAAATGAAGTGCACCTGAGAAGTAAACAAGTGTTATGGAAGTCCAAACATCTGTTCCCAGTGGTTGTCAGAGATTGTGGTGTGCAAGGGAAGACATGAGTGACCAACTTGCTGAATGACTGTACTACCACAATAGAGTAATTGTGATGAACTTACCCTAAAGCTATCTGTGAACTGGGGTCTCAGTACATCTTAGATGTTCAGGAATGAACAATCATTTCAAGAATTTTACTGGTGCTTGGACTAGGTAGCTGCTTTGACTCTTTTGGTCTGAACTGTGTTTTCAGAGCATGCTGCTGGCCAGGCCTCAAACATGCAGCATGTCCTGTAGCTATTGAAGAACATATTGCTGGCTTTGATGCTGTCTTCAGCTGAGATAAACATGATATATTTGAATGCATTTGGGTTTTGAAATGGTTTTACGATACCTTGACAATGTGTTTGGGTTCACACATCTCAAAGGTTGCATATTTGCTCAGTCTTTTTTCCACAGACACTAAGGCTGAACAAGTGGAGATCCAGGCAGCATCTGAACTTCTTCCACTCAAGTGGAGTTTTGCTGTTGACTTTGGAGGGGCTGGCTTTCATCCTGAGGCTTTACACAGGGCACAGAAAGAAGGAGCAGGGTTAGAATGCCCACCTGAAGAACAGACAGTGGGAAGAGTTCTGCCAGCCATGCTGTGACCTGCCTGAGTCCCTGCATCCTCCAGGCATGCCAGCGTGCAATGGGCATGGGTGCAGCATCACAGGGAAGGAGCAGTGCTTTGCACAGCCGAAGTTGTCACAGGGCTCTATAGAGCGCACTGACATAACCTGCCCCAAACCTGTACCAGCACAGCTCCACTGTGAACCTTCCCCTATCTGTGCTGGGGGAGCAGGACCTGTTGGATGTTGTCAGAAACTAGTCAGCAATTAGTTATAAAACAGAACTGCTTTTGGATTATTTCCTGAATTTCAGGGCCTATTTCTGGTTTTGGATTGTTTTATTTCCTTTCACCTGTTTTTAGCTTGAACTTTTTGCCCCTTTCTCTCCACGCTGAGCTTGGGGTAACCTCCAGTCAAAGAGGTGATGATGTAGCCTTTCCCTGGAAGGGTCCTCCTATTGCAACAATGCCATAATCTACTTTTTTCTTCTTCCCTGCTATGCCCTCTGAGAAGCAAAATACAGTGCCACACTCCAAAGTGCATTAATGAAAACCGTGCTTTTATAGTGATCCTCAAGATATTTCTGTCATTTTTCTAAATTGGATGGGTATGTTACCTCAGTACGGCAATTAATGAAAATTAAATGTAAATTGAGAATTAGTATCTGCCATCTTATACGACGTAGCCCTACCAGGCATTTTAGTCCGTTTCCTATGGAAGTCATTATTCTTCAATTAAACTATTTCATCTTTGTCAGCTAGTGTATAACCTGTGTTTGTTGGTTTTCCAATTAAAGAAAAGCTTGGCATCGTACCAGGGAAGAAGCATGGCATCTGCAATAAAAATGCCAAAATCCTGGAAGCTGCTCCACAAGCCTGAGTATTACGTGAAAGCAGATGGTAGGAAACTGAGTACATAAGAAAATACAAGAGCTGTGTTTCATGTAACTGTATTGCAACATTTTATTAAATGTAGGTTTTCTTCAATGTATGCGATATACTGGAATAAATACTAATACTGGCAATGTTCTCTGGAACAGGTGCCATTCTTAGCATTTGTGCAATAACATAGATCTTCAGAAAGAGAGAAAAGATCATTGTGAATTGTAAGGTTGGTTTGGAAAGAACACAAAAAATTGTTGCCTGTTCAGCAATCAACAAAAACTCCAACCACTTCACAGGATGCCGTTTCCAACCTTCATCCTGTGTAATGAAGTGAGCCAGAATACACACATGAACAAACATTTAATAACTGTTACCNCCCCCCGCATCTAATCAGGACAAGTTGAATTACATCAGACAGGACCATCATGCCTCCTTAGACACAGACTGGCAGTTGTAAAGTAGCAGAGCACTGCACTCCTGGTGCAGGCAGAGCATTGTAACCTGTCGAGTCAAAGTCTTAATCTTTTCTCAGTCATGAGTCAGTGTTGAAATGGCAGTCAGAGCATGCACAGGCAGCAAGAGAAAGACTTGTTGTGCCTAATGGGAACACTAAAGGAGAAAAACTTCATCTGACTTTATCAAAATTATAGAGGACTCTGTTAACGAGGAACTAAATTTAATGACAGTACTCATAAGAAAATCAGCAATAAGCAACATAAACATGCTATGAGAGGGGCTTATTTTAAACTGTTTATTAATTTTTATAAATATACTGTAAATGTTTTGACATAAAAAGAAACATGTCATGTCACTTTAATCTATGAGCCTAGAGGACTCAGGACTCACAAATCCCATAGTAATATAGGAAAGATGGAGATCAGTCAAGTAAAAAAAACAAAAACAAAAACAACAAAAACAAACATCTGGTTATTGCTGAATTGCTTAATGGTAAAATTGTTACTGCCATTAATATCCTATCTCTTATAATGATAACAATATTGTACAGTGTAATATATTCATCCAGGCATAGTGCAATATAAAGGACTATCAATTCAGAATAAATTCAGAAGTAGTTCCTCCATTTTCCGTCTGCCAATAAGGAACACCTGGGTTTTTTTCTTTTCATATTTTCAAAAAGAGTTTCCTAAAAATGAAACTTACACAAGCACTGTGCTGTATTCTTTTGAATGATACAGGGACATAGGGATGTGCAGCATCTGCTAGCAGGTATATCAGACTAGAGATAAAGTCGGGCATGTATCTTGTTGTCGAAATATGTGTGTGTGTGTGTGTGTGTATCTGTGTGTTTTTACTAACAGACCATAGGCTGAAATCCTGTGGCCTAAAATGCTAGGGAGGAGAACTGGCCTGGCAGGAGACACTGGCTCCAGCCATGACAGAGTGCAGCACATCACTTAAAAACCTGTAGAAAGGCTACTTAATAGTATTTTTCATGACAATTGTTGGCAGAAATGTTTTAGGGTGTGATGGGGGTTACTAACTGCTAAGGAGAGGTATTTGTTTTCCACTGTGTAAATAGCAACTCCACAGAGGACTCATAGAAAGATGGAGGAGCTGTCTCAAGGATTGCTTCACTCACCCTAAAGAAGTGCCTCCTCCCAGGGGAGTCTGCTCTCCACCCTGGTGCCTGCCAGTGCAGCCACCACAGCCCCTGCTGAAGTCATGCTGTGGGAACCACGGTATCTAAACCCAACTAAAGTGCTGCAACAACATTGCTGTGCTGCTCGTAGCTCTTGTAGAATCAGCAGAGGCAATTCTGAATGGAGGCTCACCACTTTGGACTCAACTTGGGCATCTTCTGCAAAAGCAAGAGGTTTGTTGGATTGCTCTTCTGAAGTGCCTCCTGCAGTGTGTAGCAAATGTAGCTGCCTAAGCACGGGCTTGGGATTCAGCTCTGAAAGGGGAAGGCAGTCAAAGGGGATTTATTCACTCTACCTATAATTGCCTCATTTCCTAGTGCTACAGAGCTATACTATGTATCATTCTAGGTATAATTTAGATGGATGAATATAAACACACTGTTGCTAGAAAAAATATCAGTGTGAAGTGCACCTATATATCAAAAAATAGGCACAGAGAGATAATTCAACAACAGGATATCTGAGCTGAAGGACCATTTCACACAGCACCAAACATTGGTTCAATCTTTTTCATATGTCCTGCCTCTAGTTTTTTCAGATTCACCTTGCACTTTCTAGAACAGCTGCTTTAGATGCAGCCTCATCATCAGAAAGCACAAAACTTAGCAGGTGTATCTTATCAAATTCAATTTCTGACTGGTTTTTCTTTGATTCATTAAGCTCCCATTCTCAGGATGATCCATGGCAGATTGCAATCTTTTCCCATTTACAACATACCAGGGACATTTAACTGTCTGTTCTTTAGAGATGAATTACTAATGTACTCCCCCACAGAAGCTAGCATATATCTACATGTGATTTCTTCAAATGCCAAGGGTTCTTTTGGAGGTCAGTCTAGTGAATTTTTGAGAATCAATAGAGAGTGGCTTAGGAATAATAATTATTATAAATGCCCTAAATGATGAATGATTAATTTAACATTATCTAGGATGCCATATCTAAAATAGAAACATGCTACCATTTTTAAGTGCAAAATATAGCAAGCATACCTCAATACAATGCCTTTTGCATTGCATAGGACCAAAATTTAGGTAGAATTAATAACTTTCTTTTCATAACTCACATTTTCTGTAATAACGTGATGGAGGAGCATTTGAAGGCTGTGGGGCAGATGAAGATTGAACTATGTACAAAATTCATGCATAAGTTACTAATGGTACCCTATTGAAGGCTAATATATTGACTAACCCTCCTGTGACCATCAAACAGGTCAGTGCGCTAAGAGGTTACTAACTAGCTGATGCCTGTGGTGTTTTTCTTATGGGGGTTTGAAAGGAAAAGAAAATAATCCTGATTTTTTTTCAGATGGTATTTTTACTACTGCAAGAGCTACATGGGTTCATTTTGCAACACTTCTCTGAATTTCAGTTTAGGAAATAGTTTTATTAAGTGCTGATACCCAGACTCTTGGTGGTGCTTAAAAATGTGCAAGGCCAGAATGATAGAATAGCTTTAAAGTTGACTACAGTTAAAAAGAGTAACTTGTGTTTATGGAATCGGACAGCATTTCACTCTCCTCCCATTACAGTTAGAAAGTTAAATATAGGACAATATCTGTAGGTAAAAGTTCACAAATCATCTCTGTACTAGCCAGTTCTTTGAAGCTTGTTAAACGAAGGTAATCTAGATAGGTGATTAAACAATTAAACCAGATGAACCAATATGTGTATTTGTACAAGAAAAGGAAGTGTTGAAGCAGTCATGTCACTGTATAAAGCTTGCTGAGCTGAACCTCCTGGAAAATAGCTTGAGCCTAAATGGGGAAGGAAATGCTAAATTGTGTCTTATACTAAAAATTACTACAGACAATCTCTTTTTTACACTTAAGAAAATGTCCTTACATGATCATGTGTTTTTGACCTGTGCAAAGTTTGGGACAGGGAGTGGCTCTTGCTATGGATTTGTGAAAATACTTAGGATAATGGGACTTTCATATTCGTAATATTGCAATGAATTATAATTATTTTGTATTTATGAACATCTTATGCTTGCACATAGAATATTTCTTTTCATATGTTATTTATACAGAGCTGCGAAGTGCAGCAAAATTGCATGAATGCCCCAGAGCTGGATGGTTGTTGTACACATAAAAGCTTATTCATTTAAATTGCACATATTTAGAGAGAGCTTTTGGATTCTCCTTGTTAAAAATAGCTTGGTACAGAAATACCCAGGGAAATTAGGACTGGAGGGCACTTTTAGGCTTGTCTTTACAAGAAATGGTGTCATGACCTCTTTTTTCACCCTGAGGGCAAATGCCATGGTGCAGCTGAATACTTTCCCCCCTGAATACGATAGCCTTGTCCATAGTGGATGTTGGGACATCTTTGGAGATTAGGTTCCCGGGTCAGTGACCACTGCAGGGCTGAGCTGTAATGGGGATGCCAGTGGTAGCTTAATGAGTAACTGGTCATCAATGCTTGAGCCTGCTCCTGGCCCTAGAGAGCTTATGGGGATAGGTGTAGCCTGAGAGGCTCCTGGTTCATCTCCTTGCCTTTGGGCTGGATCATCTATCCCTGTAGAGAAATAAGTAAACAATAAACGTTTGCCTTTTTCTTTCTGAAAAACCTCTAAATATATGCATTCCACAGCCTCCCTAGGCAGTATATTTTGCCATTTCTCTATCCCTACTGTTGGAAATTTTTTCATCACATTTAATCAAAATCTCCTTTGCTTTAGTTTAGGCTTATTATTCCTTGCACTCACCACATGAGATCCAGAGCACGTTATTTTTCTCAGGTTTATCAACACATCTGCATTTTATAAATTGAATATTTCTGCTTCCTTTAGTTTTTCCCTGTAGGCTATCACAAAAAGGGCATGTCTTTTAAATGTCTGATCACTCCAGTTGCTTCACTTCAATTTCTGCCAAATTGGCCCAATCTCTTCTGGAGTCTCACACTCTTAACAGGGGCTTTACCATAGAATCTTACACAGTAAAGTTATCTCATGTTTCATATTCATGCCATTCTTTTTTATACAGCCCACTGCACTGTAGCTTTTTTCACCACAGAATGTTTCTGATTCATGTTCAGTCTGCGATTCAGATCCCTTGTTGATCCTTGTTGGTAGAACTGCTGTCAAGTTCACATTTTCCAATCATGTATTTGTTCAGATGACTACTCCAGCTAAATATGGAGTGTTTGCATTTCTTTTATTGCATTACATCCTGTGATATACATACAAAACTGATGAACTGGTTTGGTTGCTGCTCTGCATTTTGCTGATGTCCTTTCCTCAACTCCTGCGTCCCCCATATTTTTCATTTACTAGATTTTGAGTGGCAACTTGGAATATCCCTAAGGTTTGAAAAGTGTTTTCAGGACTCTTTTAAAATCTTTCAGAAAGACACGTGAGCAGTTGAAGTAGTTCTACTTCTTGTTTTGTTATCTATTCAAACCATAGCTGATAGATTTTACTAGCAAGTCTTCCCAATTGTTTATGCTTCCTCCATCAAAGTTGCTTTTAGTTTGAAAGAACATGGACTTGGATGGCATCCATTATTTAATGTTTTAACAATTCTATGCTCTTGGCATCTCTTCTTAGAGTCAGAGAGACCACAGGCTCTTCTGTGCTAAACAATGCAGTATGGTTCCTGCTTTCCCAAAGGAGGTACCTAAGGACTTAGGAAGTTTAGCATATTTATCTTGTACAACAACCAAGAATAGCCAGGTTTTAGCTGCACATCCATGCCAGTTTCCAGAAAATCTTGGGCTCACTCTGCATACATTCTTCTGCAGAATGCTTTGAGATGCAGGGATGAAGGGACCTGAAGGAAAGCAGGACTATTGGCACCTAAATTTCTAAGTGATTGCTTTCTGTTTAGCTTTTTTTCCTTTTTTTTTTTCTTTTCTTTCTTCCCCAACCCCCCAGATCCAATCACCTGAATGCCTTCACTCATGACTAATTGCCAAGCAAAATGGGTAAAACACATTATGTCCCTTCTTTACAGGCTGGCCAAGCTATCCAGAATAACTTATTATCATTCTTCATTATTTCTTGAGTGCAAGTGAAATGGAGTGTGTAGCAGAGGTGACAGGTACCAATGTGGGAAATGACTGATCCAGACAATTATTAATTTAGATATCTCTTTTTGTCTTACCCGTAATTTCTTTTAATATTTTTGTTTATCTCTTTTTATGAACTAATACAAATACTTTAACTCATTTTCTCCCTTTGTATTTTACCAAAGGGTTAATACTTCTCTGTAAGCAGAGTGGGATTCAAGGGCAAAACAACAATCAATATTACTAGAGGCTGTGGGATGTTAATTGTCCAGCCCTGCTTCCTGGTTTGTTTTGCTGTTGGCTTTTTTTTTCAAATCTTTGCCTTTATTGATTCCCTACCTCCCCACTAATCCCTTCCAGACAAAAGGATGGCTGTCCACATCTTTCTAAATAAAAGTGACAGCTTGGATGGTAGTGCTCAGGTGAACAATCATAGGTTATTTGTACCAGGAGCTGCTGATGTTATTGAGGGCAAGTGCAACTAAACAGAGGTTACCCATTTCTTTAGTTGCTACCCATCCTCAACATAAAGCACCGTGATGGCACAGTCTGTCCATCCTGACATGACTGAACAGCATGCACCTGAGATGCTTGGAGATATACCTGACACTTGAGAGCTCTCTGAACTGCTGACTTCTTTCTAAGATGCAACAGTGGGCACCCAGACTGCCTGCCTTTGCCAAGGGAAGCCCTTCCAGAGAGACTTCTGGCTCTAAAGGACCCAGCATCCTTTCACATTACTGCCATTGCAAGAGCAGCTGGGAGAGACAGAGCAAAACAGCACCTGGGTCCATGTAAACTGCCAAGACATGCACTCATAAGGAGCCCAGAGGGCCAGTTTCTCCCCAAGGACACTGGCTGGGCAGCCATAGACAGAACTGGGGGAATGACAGGATGCTCCTATTGACAGCTTGTATACAGGGGTCCTAATTAGCCTTCTTGTCTGCGAGGAGCTACATAGGTGTATCATGTGGTCCTACACTATGTAGGCGAGTTTGGAGGAATTCCACCACAGAGAAATGGACACCACCGGCAGACTTCAGGGCATTGTGCTCCCTAGCCACTTGTGCTATAGGGAAGAAATGAGACTAAAGTCACATCCCATGCTCAGGTCTCTGCTCTGAGACAGGAAGAAGTTGTCCTTGTGCACTTTGTGGAAAATAATGAGTGCATATGTACAAGCTTATTTTTCCCTCTAGTTGTTCTCTCTCTCATGTAGCATTTACCTTGTACTGAATGCATCTTTGCCTGTGTAACTCATGACTACCAAATTACCTCCTCTTGAAATGCAAATCTTCCAAAGTTTCATTATCAGAGCATCTCAAGCTATAAGCAGATAATATCATAAGCAAGAGGGACCACAGCAAACACTCCAATATAACAAATATTTGATTTATGTCATTATTTTATCTGACTAGTGTTAGAGTTACTGTTTTGGCCATAGGTAATACAGCACTGGGTTGAACAATGAGCCAGTAGGTGCTCTCTACAAGAAAGAACAAAAGAAAAAGCAGCCCTCGATAACAAACATTTGTATGAGCCAGACTCTGATGAGCATTTTAACAAAGGCAAAACAAACTAAAAATGCAGGGGTTTGGAGCATCAAAAAGATGACTACAAGAACAAAAAGTTGGCAATGCTAAGAAAGATAGATTGACATGAGCACAGTGTCTTTGGAGTATGGAATATCAATATCACAAACAGATGAAAAGTGATTAAAAATGAAAACAAAATCATAATACATCTGGAGAGACAAGGAAGTTACCAGTCTGAAGGAGGGGCATTAATTAGGACGTGCAAAGTAGAAAATCACTTAGAGACACAGAACCCATTAACAGCTCATAGCCCCAAGCTAAATTCAAATGGAAGACACAAAAATGGCACTTACACACCGTCTGACACACATGGGCTACTGCTGTGATGAAAACAGAGCTTAGTTCTGCTGTGGTGTATGGCAGCATTCCCCTGAACTGCTTTGGCTTATTCATGAGGAGAATGGCAACAGTGATACAGAGAAGGTAATGCACAGTATGCACACCATAGGGGTGAAACCTCCTCCCAGCTGAGTGGAATGTCAAGGTTCCTCATTGATGAAACACTTTTCTCACACAAAAATAACATCAAATAACTCAGGATGATGTCTTCAGATGCCTCAGATGCTGTCACCAGGCACAAGTCAGTCTATTTGGCTGATGGAAGTTTCCAATAATCGTGCAAAGGAGAAGCCCTGCAACAGTAAATTTCACTAGTGTGCCTGGAGCGAAATCTCACAGATCATCAAGATGCCATGCAGAGCTCTTAAAAGTCAGGGTTAGCCAGTAGGCAGACTGTCTAGCATGGCAAAAATAATAGTCTATCATCACACACCTAGGAGATTCCCTGGCACCTCCTAACTTGAGTATTTTGTTAACAAGCCAAAGAATACAAGCATGAAATGACTCCTACTATTCTGAGAACATGTAAAGGCAAATGTGCACTTCAATAAGGAAATAAAAGCACCAACTGGTGTGTACTTTGCAGTTTTAAACAATTCTGTGTTGCCGAACATCTCCAGCTATAAGTCTTCCACTCAACTCCCAATTTGTTCCTGAACACATCATCGTATGAAGCAGAAACCACCAAAACTGCAGACACATGAATCCCTTAAAGAGAAAATGTCTCAGAAAAATAACAGATACTAAAGAGAATGAAATTTCATGACACATACTGGTTTATTCCAGAGTTATTTCCAAAGTTGCTCAGAAAAGATCATGGAAATACCTAAGATAATTTGCTAAGAAACAATGGAAAGCCATGGAGAAGATGCAAGCTGCAGGGGTCCTTCCTTCGAGCAGCCTCTGGGGAAGGAAAACCCATGGACAACAGTATTAAAAAAAGATGTCTCAGTTTTGGACAGTGTAGTATTTGACAGCACAGGAAAACGAGAATTCAGACTATCACTGGAGATAGTAAACCTAAGCTTTTTTTCCTAAATAGCAAGCTTGCCTAGAGAAGCACCTCTTAGCCACAGAAATGAGTCAGTGCTGACATTTGTGGCCAGCATTGATGGGAAATATCAATTGTTTAGGAAGAGAATACATGTGCTGTCAAACAGGGTTACTAAAGGTGAGCAGGCAATTAACACTCAGGGCCTTGAACCCTCAAAGGTCACTGCCTAAGCCTCCTGAAAAATTAGTCCAGATACTCTTATTATTTCCTTTGACTGGAAAACAGATTAAGATCATGCGATACATGCATGGGAAGTGGATACAGCTTCATGTTGCTTACATTCACAAGAGACTCCCACATCCAGTCTTTCAGAAAGAAACATAGGGAAGTGCAGGTTATGCAAACATTCCTCTGCCTTTGGTGTTTCCTATTTCATATTGTCTGTTCTTTACTTATCCTATACAATGCTTTTGTGAGAGAGATCTAGACAAGATCACACTGAAAGAGCACAATATTTCAGTGGTGTAGTATTTTATCTCCTCTTTGGTTTATCAATCAGCTATTAGCTTTAGATGAAATACAGCATTGTGATTTTCATTCAGCTGCTGGAAGACCCTCAGCTATGAAGCCTAATCTTCTATGCCCTGAATTAATTCCTTAAGGTAGGTCTAAAACTAAGGCTGAAATGTTGGGTAGGATTGTTCTTCCCTCTGCCACTTTAACTCTTGTCTTTGTTAGGGGTGCAACCATTAATGGTTCCATTGTGGTATGGAGAAGTATTTGTGAGGAAACTTCTCTCTCCAAGAAATGGTCTCCTATGCCTCCAGCCACTCAGGAGTAAAGTAGAGACTGTGCCCACACTGGACTGCATTGCTCATTCCCAGCATGTTAGCAGATCTAAACGTTTTCGCTCAACTTTGACTTTTAAACAACTAGTTCTTTCTTTCAAACGAAGCAAAACCATTGCAGGAAAGATTCTTGGCAGCACTTTTTGCTCTGGCTTCCTGAGGAATGCGCTCGCTTTAAAAACTGAATGAAAAACCAATGACACATAAAACTGCCTTATGACAATGCTGGCAGTTCTACCAGTTTCTCATCCACCTACATTTACCAAGCACTGTGCATTATGTTAGAATTGCAGCTTTGAAATGATAACCTCTGAGGACATGCTTTTTAATCAGCAGTGTCTCATTTTCTACTTTAAGAGTGTTGCAGAAGTGCTATTTGAATAGCGGTTATGAGATTTTAAATGTCTAGAGTGATTATAATGTCCTACTAATGATAGTGTTAAAAAAGTCCTTCAGGTGAGACCTTTTGGATTCTCACACTCAGAGTCAATGAGAATATTCTAGCCATTTGTACCCCTGATATTTGCTACTGCAGACATCAAAAATCTCAGTATTTTCCAGTCAGCTTAGGTCCAGTGTGGAACACCTCAGTGTTCTTTTGGTTCCAGAAAACATTCTATTATGGTGACAGTTTGGGTATTGCTGCTTTATATCACATGGAACAAGTATGATGCTTAGTATGAATTTAAGAAGCCTCTTGAGCAATATTTACCTTCTTTTGCATTAATCAATTTTCTTCTTTCTCAGTAACTGAAAACAAAACCAGTCTGTAAAGATGAAAATGTTCCTGCTCTAAACAGGAAAAGTTTCAAGTTTTGTGGCTGAAAACGTCAGCACCAGATTTCCAACATGACATGCAGAGCTGAAGACCCAAATTATAGGCCACTACAAACACAAAAGTTTAAAAAACCAGCCACTCCCCTCTTTCAAAAACTCTTTTGTATCTTTTTGGTTTCTCTAAGAATAAATTGTTGATGATGGTATTTTCCTACTGTGTTTACACAGTCCTAGAGTTATAAAAGTCAGGCAGGCAGCACTACACAGCTGCAGCTGGAAGTCAAGATTCACTTGGGTAATGGTTGTCCCCTGGATAGGGCAGGCGTCTTGCATAAACTCAAAATTGTGGATGTGACTTTTTCTGAAGCTCTGCCTGCAGCCCAAGCTTTAAGTGTGATCTACACTGAATCCCAGTTGCAGTTGCTCAGTATCTTTGAAAATCACATGGTCCCTACATACAGATAAGGAGCTTAACTCCATATGCTTTGCTTTGAAGAACTGGTGCTTTTTTGGATGAAAATCTAAAAGCTATCATAGCTTTTCAAGACCAATAATAAGATTTTATCTTATTACATTATGATCCCTTCAGCAGCACAAGCTGAGTTTTACCTAAATAGCTTGATGAGGCTCAGATGCCTCACGCTAGCCTCTTGCTCAGTGGCGTGTCAAGTACAGAAAGCAGAAGAGTCTGAGATGCTACTGCTACCACACAGCCATGCCAAACAGCGGCAAGGATCTGACTGAAGCAGAGATTCCCAGGTAATTATGGCTGGTGTTCCATGCCTCCTTCCCCTCTGCCCCTTGCTGACCTAAGAAATCCACCCCTAGGTCAGTGTGCTTAGTGGATGGTCCCCATAGACTTATCCAAGCTTTGGAACACCAGGCACTTCCAGTCCAAGGTCTGCACATGCAGGAGGTTGGCTTCTGCCCCTTCACAGACAAACCTCTTTGCTAACAGGGATGGCCTGGGGTCCCTAACCAGCGCCTGTGTTATGCTGGCTGCTTACTTGCCGTCACAGGCACATTTTGGTGCATACGATGAGCCATTGGTGATTTCACTCAGAGCCTCCTGAGAGACACGAAGATGCTGAAAGCACTGGTGCTAACCTGGCATTTTAGAAAAAGCCACCTCCACGTGGCTAATCGTTACACTGACTGCTGATAGCCCGAAATATTTGGCGTTTGGGTTCAGTGTCCTGGAATCATTCACACACACAGCCCTCACGAAGAGAACAAAACGATCGCATTCAGCGTTTTAATGCTGCAGGTATGCAGCATTTACAAATGTAGTGTGTACGGCGGGGCAACGCTGTATTTCCTTTCAAAAAAA
>VWZF01003555.1:1171501-1333182 GCA_013396755.1 Sclerurus mexicanus | reverse complement strand
AAGCGGCTGGTGCTGGAGGAGTGGATCGTGGAGCAGCTGGGGCAGCTCTACGGCTGCGAGGTGCGGGGCCGGGGTCGCGGGGTCCCCGGCGCGGTCGCTGCCGCCGCAGTCCCCTTGCCCGCCGCTGCCTTCCTCGCCCCCCGCATCCTCCTCCCGCGCCGAGCCGCCTTTCGGCGGCGGGCAGGGGAGCGCTGTCACCGCCACCTCCAAATGACATTCCTGGCCCGCCGCCCCCTCCCTGCCGCCGCCCCGCGCCTCCGCGGTGCCCTGCCGCAGGGAGTGGGGCGAAGGCGTCCCCCGTCCTGCAGAAAGGGTGTCCCCCGTGCCCTCCCGAGGTGAATGGGAGGCGACCGCCCTGTGGAGACGGGCGGCGGCCGCCGCACGGCCGGGCGCGGAGCGGCCCCTCTCTCCTCCGGGGGTGCCGGGCGGGGCGCTCCCGGCGGTGTTTGGCCGGGAGCCGCGGTCCCCGCAGCCCTCCAGGGCTCGGAGACACCTTCCCCGAGCCGGGCGGGCGTCGGTCTGCTTAGACAGAGGCGAGCTGGCCGAGTGCCGGGGCGCCCGGCGGGCCGGAGGGGACAGCGGTGTGCTGCGGGCGCAGGGCGAGGAGGAGGAGGGAGCGGGAGCTGCGCCGGGGATGTGCGAAGGCGGCTGTTGTGCAGGAAGACTCTGGTACGGGTACGGTCCCCTCTGGACCGTGGTTTTGCATTAACCCGACCGACCGGAGCCGGGTAGATAGTGGTCAGGAAATCTCAGATAGCCGTTCGAAGATCCATTAGGACGAGAATCGAAAACGCTGAGGGGTTTTATGTACCTAATTTGTAGGTGCAAACCTGTTTTTCTGTCACTCTGGGCAAAACCCGAGTGTTGCCAGAATGAATTCTCTGTTGTAGAGAACAGATGAGCAGGACGACGTTTCAAGATTGTTCAAAGGAATGGCAACTGTTGTCTTCTTTATAGAGATAACAATGTTGTAAGTAAAGGAAGTACCAATACTTTGTTTTGTCAAATCTTCATTAAAAATTTAGATCTTCTAGTCCCCAGGGGGTCCTACCGCAGGTATTTACTATTACTAAGGATCAAAATGTTAAGGCTAACCTGAGGATTGCACATACTTTTCTCATTAGTAGTCTAATTCACTTTTATTAGAGACTTCCGAAGTGAAATTTGTTGAAGCCAAATGTGAATTTTGCAGCTAGCATCTCTGGAGCCAGCATCTCACCCCAGGGCTCCTGGGCATTCTGGAGCTAGGAGGGCAAGAGTTTGCCAGTCCTTGCGGTGTGAATGCCTTGAGTGGATGTGCAAACAAAAATAATCTGGATGGAATATTTAGCACACACGTAATACAAATGTTTAAAGAAACTCCTTTAATCTCAAAACAAGTTTATCAGTAAATTTGTTAGAAGCACACATGAAAAATGTGTATGTGGCAAGTTAAACCTCCTTAATTATTTACATCCATGAGCGATGGGAACAAAAGATACAAATGGAAACTCTAGTTAAAAATAATAAAAAGAAGCAGTTCTTACTCTTTGTCTTGGTGTGACTTGCCTCTCCAGTCTCATGACTTGTTTGGCCACATAGCCTGTAGGCTGCAAGGATTTCTCTGAGGTCAGGCGTGTTTACAGTTGTTTGCCTGAACTGATGATTTTTTGTGCGCACAAGCTCATAATGCAGTTAGTAGCTGGTCTGCTGGATCTGTCCTCTGGTTTGGCTCTCATTGTTCAAAGCACCAGGCCTGTTTGGGCTGTGTGCTTTTGACATACAGACCTAAGTGTTCTGTTTATAAGAAAGAATGCAACACATAGGACCAAATCAAAGCCCAGAGGATTTGTCGCTGCTCTTCACAGTGTTCAAATCACAGGTTTGTTGATGGAAGATCTTTCCTCCTTTTCCTTATTGTTGTTGTTGTTTCCACCAACTAAAATAGAAAGAGATCTGCTTTAGAAAGATGGTTCTCCATTAAGGTTCTCCATATGGCTGCATAAAATTAATTTTTTTTGATTGTTTGTTTTTTGAGGTGACTCTTGGGGGGGAAAATGGTTTGACAAAATAGATGAAAATGTTTTTAGCTTTAAAGGTTGAGGGCAAAATGTTTGTCATCTTTTGCTCATCTTAGCTATTATGCATGAATTCTATCCAGTGTCAGCACAGATGATGGTAGTGAAAAGGTCAAGCAATTAATATGCTATCAGAATAAAGTTGAAGATGCATGATGAGTGTAGTGATTAAAGACAATAGCAATTTAATGCAAGATGCTTTCCGTGAATCTGCTTGAATTACTTTTAGGCTTACAGATGTAGCTCTCAGGCTGAAATTTAATCACCTATGCAGACAGTTAATAACCCTGTCTGAGGGCAGGTTGGGGGTGGGGAAGGAGTTGGGAATTGCTCACTTTAACCTCTGTGGGATAGCTACTATAACTTCCCAATGCAATGACACTGAAGTTCTGAAACAATTTAAAGTCTTTCATAGTGTCAGAAATAGCCATGGAATTGTTAATCCTGGCAGAGCTAACCAGTGTCAGTGTTTCATTGCTATTCTGATTCAGAGTTCTGTTTCTAAGGAGCAATGTATTTAATTCCTGGTAAGAGCAGAAATAAGTAGAGGACACTTGCAGTGTGGTGCACTGGAAGTCTGCAAGAAGACTTGAGAGTCAATTTGTGGGTCTGCATAAATGTAGTGCCTGCTCACTGTTTTCCATTTAAATAATGTTTCCTATTATGCTGAGATTCATCACTAAGTGGATGCTAGCAGAAACACTCCCTTTATTCAAAGCTAAACATGTATTCATAGTCTCTCAAGTACTTGCAAGTTAAGTCAGCTATAAGCCTCTCTTGGCTTGGTGACAAAGTTTAGGAGATGAGGTTGGAAAACAGCAAGACAGGTTTGCTTGTGTTCTTTTTCCAGTGGATCTTGTCTTTACTGATATACTTCTAGATTTAAAAATTGGATGCAAAGCAATATAGTGGTGTGGGAGGGAATGGTTTAGAAGGAACTATTTGAGACTATTTTTAATGCAGACCACTGTTATGTGATACCAAGATCAGCTTTAGAAAGGTTACTTTCACATGATGCAGACTTCAGGGATAAAAACTAGCCTGAATGGTAAAGGGTTACCAAGGTAGGAAACTTTAGTAGGACCAGAAAGACTTAAGGAGGATTTGTTGGGCACCAGAACCTGTCAGGCTAACATACTCAGGTCAACTGCTTCAGGTGAGTGTCAATTTGGCTGTTTGTTTCTGGGACTGCTTCATTTAAAAAAAAAGAAAAAAGTTTTACAACCTGTTTGTTCTGGTTTCTATGAATGGTGAAACTGAGGTTGTGGTCACAGGTTAGTATATTGAAAATGCAGTGCCTTAGTTGCAGGACTTGAACTGACTTCAGTGTTGACCTTTACAAGGTATCCTATTTCTAAAAATACTTTCTCCACAGATCCTTTGTGTTTTGGGTTAAGTCCATTATTGGTTAAGAATTGCAAAATAATGCTGCACAGAACAACTTACATCATCACTATTCATTCCCTAATGGTTTGCAACTTGTAGTTCAGCGTGAAAGTGATGACAGTCTAGTTTTCCAGATGTATGATCTATGCTGTGTGCACCTGCCAACTTGTACAACTTCATATTTGAAACAGAGACCACTGGATTTGTCCCCAGAAACCATTCAACTTTGCAGGTGAATTTCTGTGCTCTGGGGTCCTACCTACCCACAATTGTAGCATTTGCTATAAATGGCACACAGATTTTTCACAAAAAAGAAGAAAGATTTTGTTTGTGCTATGGGTTTGTTGCTGAGTACTTTTTAATGTAGAGATTTGCATGTGCAAGTCAAATGGGCCGTTAGATTTTGCACTCTAAAAGCTGAATTTTAGACTTACTTTCTGAGATATTACTGAGCATAGCTGAATAATCAGCTATTTTATTAGAGTATGTCTACTCATGTGTGGAAATTAGTACTTGGCAAAGGATATGATGTTGGTCTAAAAGTAAGAGGGTGTTATGTCCAAGCATACCACTCTTCTGTTCCAGGAATAGAATCCCAGTACCCTGGGATTCTGTTTAAAAATTCACCGAACAAGAAAATACAGTTGGAAAAGCTGCCCATAAAGTCTCTTCAAACATTTCCTTTAAGAGTACAAATCCATGCCAGACTGAGAATTGTTATGTGTAAGATTGTCTTCTGTGTCCTGGTATGGGTCCTTCAATGAAAAGAGTGGCATGAAGCTCTGAAATGGCAGGGCCCATCTATGGCCGTTAGTTGAAAAGGAGGTACTGGTGGAATGTGAGAGGGAAGGGAACAATTTAACTCAGTCCTGCATGGATCAAGAGCTCTTTTCCCCTGGGTACTCTGTGACTGCAGTTCTGGGAAACACCCTCTTTGGCTGTCTTCCTGAAACTACTGGAATATGCTAACAGTGACCACTTGTCCCTAATATAGCTCCAGAAAGTCTGTCAGTTTGTACACACTTCAATTTGAACTGGCTGTTGCTAGACAGGAGAAGACAAGAGGAAGGCCCTTATTTAGGCTGGAAAGAGTGATCACCAAAGTAAAAATTTTCTAGCCTTTCCCTTCTCCTGCTGCACAGATGTCTTATCTGCAGTAGTAAGAAGTTAGTGGCAAAGTGTGAAAGTTGAACTCAGGGTTGGGAGGAAGGTGGGCTGTCTGTCTTGTTTCAGGCTTTCTGAAAAAGATGGATTTTTGCAAGAGGGATTCTAGTCACTTAACCTGAAGTTCTGAACCAATTGACTATATTTTCAAAATATCTTTTAAATAGCGGATCTAGTTGCAGACTGATGGGAGGTCTACCAAGAGCAGTGCTGCATATGCTGAATAAGGTTCCTCTGCATTTGCATGCAAGCATGCGTTGCTTGTGATTTGGTGGACTTGCTTGTAGCTCTTTCTCCCTTACTGTTTGAGACTGTATTTATATGGGGCACTGTCCTTTGACTCAGTATGGACCATCCTCTCGAGCCCACTTGTTCATGGGTCACGAGATTGCCCAGCAGATCCTGTGTCTGAGACAGTTGCCATGGTTATCAGTGATCCATTCTGTTTTGGGGTTGGAAGAATGCTGGATAAAATGGTGCAAGGACTTCAGGGCCAAACATTTCCATCCCCACATTCTGTCCTTTCCAAAACTGTGGTCAGAGTGCTCCTGAGGCTGCCATGTGCTGATGTAGACTTGATGGTATGATTGATCAGCTACTACTTATGCCTCAGGTTACAGTGAGATAATATTTGAAATTCATTATTCTTTTCTCAGAAAGGCATTTGATAAGAATATCCACTGAATAAAACACTACTGAAACAAACTTTTTGCCTACTGTCTGACTCTTTGAACAGACTTCTAACTTGTACTAAGATCTCAGAAGTGGTAATTGGATGTGGGCTCCTTTCTAAATGGATCAAAAGTGGAAAGAGCCTGAGAACTGGAGAGAGTGCCACCCCTTTAAAAGGTGCAAATCAGTAGGATATGCAATAAAGGATTTCTTTCTTCAGGAGATTGAGTATTACAGTCTAGATGCGTTGGAGTGAAATACTTGGAGGTCCATCAAATTGCTTACAAATGAATTTGGATTATTTCTTTTGGATGACTCTTACAGATGTCAGATCTCTGTGTTGTATGGCATGAACTTTGGAGCACTCTCTTGATGGCAGGGATGGTGCTCAACATACCTCTGTCAGTTGAAGAGTTGCTGTGATCAGAGACCTACAAAGGATGCAGGTGACACAGGTGTAGCAAAGGCTTATTCTGTTGTGTAGCAACCACAGAAAGGTATTTGAAACCTAAGAACAGAAAGTAGAAAGCCTAAAAAAATGTGTGTTGTTGTAAAACAAACCTTGTAAAATGCATGCTGTCACTTTCAGAGAAGGGGTGGGCTTAAATATCTGTGAGGGTGCCATCACTTGATCATGATGAAGCCAGAGTCTTTTGTTTCTAAATGCATCTCAAACTCTCATCTTAAGTTCTAAAGACCCTACTCTGGTAGGAAATTTAGCTACTTTCCTTCTTTTTATATGCAAAATTTGCACAACCTCTCAAAGGAGTTCAAGAAGAGAGAAGTTCATCGAGGCCAAGTGCAAGGTTCTGCATGTGGGTTGGGGCAATTCAAAGCACAAATACAGGCTGTATGTAATGAATGGATTGAGAACAACCCTAAGTAGGACTTGGGAGTGCTGGTTGATGAGACTCTCAACACCACCTAGCAATGTGCACTTGGAGCCCAGTAAGCCAGTGGTGTCCTGGATCGCATTAAAAGCAATGTGGCCAGCAGGTCAAGGCAGGCAGTTCTTCCCCATTTACTCTAGTGTTGTGAGACCCCACCTGGAGTACTGTGCCCAGCTCTGGAGCCCCCAACATAGGAAGGACAGGGACCATTGGTGCAAGTCTAGAGGAGAGCCATGAAGATGATCAGAGGGCTCAAACATGTTTCCTATGTAGACAGGCTGAGAAGGGTTGGGATTGTTCAGTCTGGGGAAGAAGGCTCAGGGAAGACCTTAGAGGGAGCCTACAAGAAAGCTGGAGAGGGACTTTTTACAGGGGCATATAATGAGAGAACAAGGGCGAATGGTCTTAACTGACAGAGGGTAAGTTTAGATTAGATATTAGAAAGAAATTCATTACTGTGAGGGCACTGGAACAGGTTACCTGGAGAAGCTGTGGACTCTCCATTCCTGGAAGTGTTCAAGGCCAGGTTGGATGTGGCTCTGAGAACCCTGGTGTAGTGGAAGGTGTCCCTGCCCATGGCAGGAGGTTGGAACTAGGTGACCTTTAGATCGCTTCCAAGCCAAACCATTTTATGATTCCAAGTAAATTATTTTTCTACTATTTGATCTTTATATAGTCTAGATGTCATTTCTGCACTGGTCATAGTTCATTGTTTTATATGAACCTGCAGCAAAATTCTTGACATCCAGTTTAAGGCTTCACAACACAAATTCTTTCATCAGCTATTCCATAGGAATTTTTTTGTCCTTTCCTTCTTTGTTCAAGATTCAACTGGTCTCTTTGCTGAAGCAGTAGGTGTGGTTGTTTTATAACAAGGTGAATACATAATTGATTGCTTACATCACTTAAGATTTTGTAATTGTACTTCTTATGAACAATATCTTCCAATCTTTATGGCTACAAAGACTCTTGTGCCTTTGGGCAAATTGCTTTACATAGAGCCAGTATTTGAATATCCAGGGTAAGAAAGTAGGGGAGAGGATGGAAGGGAGAATGTGGATACAATGGAAAAACTGTGTATACAAAAAAAAAAATGGTAAACTATGCTACAAATCATGCAGTGAATGTATAGCTGAAGGAAAAGAGGGGGCACTGGTCATTAATCTACCCCCTTCTCCCATTCAAGTTCATCAGAAAAACTCATTATATTGCTTTTGGACTTGAGTCTAGCTTGGATGTGTCTGTACTTGTAGCACAATTAAACTATGATGTGGATGGTCTATCCACACATAGCTGAGAGTGGTATATGTTGCACTTTGTTGAAGGTGCTGGGCTACGTTGGATGCTGTTTGTCCCTTGTAAACCTGTATTATGATGGTGTGGCATCTCTCCTTATTCTCATAGCTTTGCATTAGCTTATCTAACCTGTGCTGTGGAAGCAAATGTCTGAAACAAAAGTAACCCTGTTTAAATGAGGAAAATAAGTATTTCATGGTACATTTGACTCTTATATGGCATATGTTTCTAAATAGTTGTTGTATCTAAGTAAAAAGATGTGAAATGAAGTCTTACTTCAGCTAGAACAAGTACTGTGATAGTTCCGTCTCATGACAACCCTAAGCTAGTTCTCTGTTGATTCATGTTTTGCAAAGGCTGCTGAGGTCCTGTTTATATTCTCATAGTTCTCCCTTCAGAACAGCTTATGTGCAGCCACTTATAAAACACTGTACTTGGCCCCAAGCCCAGCTGAAACACCCTATACAATTTTGTAGTGCATATTATTGTACATAATGTATACATACGGTACATAATATCCTGACAGTGAGGAGATGCCTGTGGAAAAAAAAAAGCTATCCCATCTCTAACCTGATTCAGTCTGAGTTATGGTCACCTTGTCACTATAGGTGATAAAGCAGCAGCAGCAGCAATATCAATCCATTCTTCCAACAGCCCTGTGTCTTGCCTGCAGTATTCAAAACCTAAGTTCTCATTTTTCCCTGCCTTACATCTAACTCCAGAAACTTCTATTTGACAGCACAAATTGAGTAGGTTAGACATGGCTATCCATCTTTGTCACCACAACTTTTGGCTGCCTGTTGTAAAGCATTAGCCGTTTCTTTTGCTGTTCCCTGCCATGTGACACGGAATTACAGAAGTCAAGATTTCTAGAACTTATTAATGCTGGAGGAGAGGGATAAAATCTTAATTGTATGCAGTCTATACAGCAGCAGTATGACTGTATTTCAAAGGGTAGAATAAATTTAGCCTGTTAAAGATCTTCTTGGAACAAGGAATTGTTTGGGCAGAGGTATCCACTGTAACAAATCAAATCTTCTTTGAAGTGATAAGTATTTAATTCTGAGAATCACATTTGAATAGCAGAACTGTTACCTCCCCACCACACCACCACTCCCCCCACCTTGGGAGCATGATATCTATTCTAGGAACCAGTTCCACATGGCATCTTAAACTATTTTTGGGGAACACACAGATCATAGCCCCAGAAGGCATCTAGTATCTTTTTAATCCACATGTTATTTATTAGTAGTGTAGATCTAATGGATCTAAACCTAGTGAAAAATCATAACATGTACTATAGGTCTTTAATTACTAGAATGCTTGTAGATGATTAATTTAATGTGTTAGTGTTCAGCACATAAAGCAAAGCCAGTGCAGAAGACAGCATTAATTTAGTGGCAGAGTGGTAAGTAAATGGGTAGCTTGTGCAGTGGTGCTAGTCTACAGGTGACTGAGAAGAGTTCACCTTATGCTGCCAACAAAGGGATCACACACTTGGGTCCTGTGTGTTGGACTTCATAAATGCAAATGATGTCACAATCAATGCCTAATGAAAATCCTCTTACCAGACTGTCTTAATAGGATTACTTTCCAGAACACAGAATTGGGAAGGATCTGCTAGGTCACGTGGTCTGCCTTCTCATTTGCACATAAACTCTTTACATTTTATACCATTTTTAATGGAGTAACTCAGTTATATGATGTTTCTTTCCAGATCATTTCATCTACTTAAATATGTTTTAAACCTGTTAGACACTAGGCTCTTTCCCACCCCTTTCATAAAATATAGAAAGACATAGAAGATCAATAATTACTTGGAATGAGCTTGCCTGGACTTTCACTCTGAGGTGAAGTTTAAAGAGATTGTAAATGCACTTTGCTGCCTGTCCTTACTCTGGGCATCATCAGGCTCAAGTGATGACCAGAGTCAAGGGACAGAAGTATTAAGACAGTGATTCTGCTGTAGTTCACTTAGTACCTCATAAAAAAATCTGTACTTTGAGTAGATGACTGCAAACTCTGGAAGAAATATTCTCACTAATATTTCATGGAATTAATTTAGCAGTACTTGTAAAATATATGTTAGTGGCTTAAGATCCTAACTTATTTTAGCACTTGAATGATAACCTCTTTGAAGTAGGTATCTAAATTAACTCTATCTTGGTACAAATGATTTGTTCTACTTTAGGTGACTGGTACATAACATTTTGATGCATTTACTTTAAAGTAAGAATGCCTTGAGCCTTTGCAGTTGGTTGCTTTACATTTTAAAAGATAGTACCTTAAGAACAGAGCGTACTTTTTTTGTCAGAAAAGAAGTCCAAATGTTCTGGAATTAATTATTATGTCTTTTTTTGTTTGTTTGGTTTGGTTTTTTTTTTTGTTATCCTGGTAGGAATCACATCATTTTAGGCTTATTGTCAAATTCTGTATTCCTGTTTTAGGTGTGTTGAGGTAAAACTACTTAGTCTTTCTTAAAAAGTTAACAAAAGTCCCTAAAATTTGAATTGTGTTAATTCTGCAAACTAAATCCTCTGAGTGCAGAAACTGATGTGGGGAGGAGCACTGGTGATAACTCGCTCACTGGCAGCCAGAAATACCTCAGCTCTTACTTCAGCTGTTGCTGTAGTACTAGTTTACTAGTCTGCTTAGCTAAAGATTTAATCAACTTGCTTATAGGTATCCAACTGCTACTTCTTTATCAAACCCAAGCTCTCTCTTACACAGAAGGCTTGCTTTAATGTCTTGAGGTATTTCTGATAACCAAGGACTGCATTTATATGAGGAAGCAAGATATTAATCTTTCACTTTATAATCTGGAGACTGTCTTGTCTCAAGTTGCCTGCAAAATGGGCTTCCAGGACTATTATTGTAAAAGCCAACACCTAAACAAACTTTCTGCCTTGTTTTTCAATGTCTCTGAACTATTTTTGCTCTCCATTTTTTTTTTTAAATTTGTATCCAGTTTCACTTTAAAATATGTAATGGCTACATTTGGTATTAGAATTGTTAGCTCTTACTCTCTGCTAGTAGTTTGCAGTGTGTTGAATGTAGCAAGTGGAAGGAGGTATGACGGTGTTTCAAAATACCTTTCTGGGAAACTGAGAGTGAGAAGAAACACTAGAATCAAATGGGTCCCATACAGCCTTTAGCTTTCTTCTCCCAGAGTTTGTTGCCCTTGGTGGGATAGTCACAGCAGATTATCCCACCTCCTGAATCTGGAGTTGTTTGCAAATTCATTTTAAAAAATCCCTCAGGGACTTTTCCATATTTTGCAGTCCGGGGACTTGCCTGTGTAGCCAAGTGGTGTCTGTGGCCCCTGGGAAAGAGGAGTGTCTGCTCTAAAGCATGTTAGAACTCCTGCTGATACTTCTTGACACTGGTGGACCAGAGCCAAAATGCATTGACTGCCAGTCTCTGGCCTGCCTGCTGCTCAGAACTATCTTGGGGGAGGGAAAGGTCTGCATAGAGCACACTGCTATGCTCAGGCAACACTTGAAGGAATGACTTGTTAGAAACCATGAGAAGCAATTCAGGTCTCTTGCAGACTAAATTACTTCAACAAGATTACATTGCTTCTAGATTCTGCAGGATGTTAGACCACTTGTTTTGATACCATTCAATAAAACATTTCCCCCCATGCCCCAGAAAACAGACTTTTTGTCTCTGATGTTAAGTCTGAAGGGACGTAATACTTCTGACTAAAGAAATATTGACAACTGAAAACTGTCTCCTATTCCAACCAATAACACTGTAATTGGTTGGCAAGACAAAAATGCAGTAAGAAGACCATAAGTGTGTCAAATGCTTGATGTATCCATACTGTAGGACTTTCATCGCAGAAGTCAATTTACACACAGCTTCTCAGTGTAAAGAAAATCAATACTGGAGACTAACAGATTATTTTTAGAGGGCTGCTGAAACTGAGGTGAGGAGAGCCATTTAGAAGCCTCATTATATCATGTGCTCTTTCCTTCTGTTCTTTCAAACAATTTGATGGAATAATTAATCCTTGAAATACCCCAAGAGGCAAACCTACTTAATTTGACTGCTGTTTAGCCTAAATTCCCAGAGTGCAAAGGACCTAGTGTTGATCCTCTTTGATCAAAATTTTTTTTGGAGTATGTTCCTTATGTCTTTTTCATCTCCATTCTTACAATATAGCAATCAAACTGTCAAATTTGACCTAGTGTGGCATTGTCCTAGTCACTATTGTGTTCTTCCCGTATGCAGAATTATGTACAAATTGTAGGGATGCAGTCAACTGGACTTCTGTTACTTGGAGATGGAGAGGGACCTGCTCTTGTGAATTAGACAGAAGTAGGGATGTCGTGTGACTGCTGCATGGAAAATCATTCCACTGGCAGAATCTTCAAAGAAGCAACATTTTGGAACTTTCTGATGGCTGAAGTTCTGTGCCTTTCAAGGGTGACTGTGTAACGTGATTTAGTGTACAACATGTGTTTGCTAATACCAAACTGTTTCTGCTTGATGTGAAAGTGGATGATGACAAAAACCATGATGTGTCCTTCCTATCTGCTTTGGAGTGTTTTGCTTAATAGAAGTGACATCCAGGCATAGACTTAGCATGCCCTATTTTTATATCAAGAACACAAAGCATTTGCTTTGGAGACAGCACTTGATTTTTAACAAATGTCTTCTTGTTGAGATTGGATCCATGTTATTGGTATGGTTAGAAAGTGCTGAATTCTTCTCTTTTCCTCTGCTCAGTATAGTCTGTGATCAATGCCTCTTCTTCATTTAGCAATTTCACACTCTAGTGATTCCTTTAGACTTCTGTAGAGATGTGCAAATTAGACAACAATTCCTTAACCACAGTATACTGGATATATTTGAATAAGCTGAAGTTGTTTTGATACTTCAGTTATGAAAACAGTAAAATACTGGTGTTAGTACTAAAGAAGGCTAAATGAAGTCTGACTGGCTATCAGTTTCTTCTCTATGCTTACTAATGGCAATGCAGTTGCAGAGTGTAAGGCTCTCTACTTTGCATAATGAGCAGAGATTTATTTATTTATTTTTTTAATTAACCTTATGCCTGAATAGAATTGCTGGTGTGCTCTACTATGAGTGGCAGCTGGTTTTGGGGAAACAGGTATTCTGGTATCCGAAAATCTTTTTTCTATAATCACATCATCTCAACAATGGATTTTTTTTTTTCTTTGTTGTGCTAAAGATGTTAGAGAGCTGCAGCCATTGTAGCAGGGGATTGGATTTTATTATCAGTTATGGGCACCGTGAGGTGCAAAATTCAGAATCATGCTGCACTTGCTCTTTTATTTTTTTGTGATGCTTGTTTTTCATCATTTAGTAGCAATGGCATGAATTCCAGAGAACTTACTGCTCCACCTTGAGTCTTGCCCACACCCCCACCTGCTGGCTGCGTTTCTGCTTTTACTGCAGGTGACTCTAGGGTAATTTACCCTCTAAGGAGGCATATCACAAGGGCACATGTCCTGCCTTGAGAACTTGAAATTTAAGTGCTTGGAGGGATGGGGTGGTTGGTAACTCATTTGGAAACAGTTTCCTAGCAAGTGGAAAAGCTGCAGTCGTTGATAGGGCTCTGAGGAAATGGGGTTTGCCCCCCCTGCCTTGACCTACTATTCCACGGGCAGCAAGTGGAGTTCAAGTTCTGTGCTGTCTAAACTCCATTCTTCTACTTAGCAGAGAACAAATACACCTCTCTCCTGTAGAGCTTGCTTCTGTCTGTCTCTGCAAGAGGCAGTAGAATGATGTCCACTGCATCTGAACATGTGGGAAATGTTGGGTTAATTGGGCCAGGTAGGAAGAGATTGGAGAAGAAAAGAAGAAAATGGAAAGTTGGGTGGACCTGGAGAGGCACAACCAAGTTAGAGAGGGCATATAGAAAATGTATAGTAGGCTACCTGCCTTGTCTCAATGCTTTTCCAGGTTATTTCTTTTACTAGAGTGTACTTCAGATCCAGGTATTTGGGTATATGTCTCCTTGCCCAAATTCTGCTGACTTGCTTGTGCCAATTTGATAAATACTGTAATTATTCTTCTGGCTTGCTTTCTTTCTGTGCCCTCTGTCCCCTTCTGTCTTTCTCCACTAAAGATTCACAGAAATATTCACAGTAGTGAAAGAGAGAACTCCAGAAGTCAGGAGTTGTAGGGACAGTGAGATTGACAGTAGTTTGTTATGATTCAGCTTCCCTTGCTCTAGACACTGCTCTTTGGACAAGTGAGAGTTGGAATTTTGTGTTTTAGAAAAACTTTTTTGCATAATGTTTAAAGCAGTGCCACTATTGGAGAGTCCACTGGACATGGATTAGAGGGAGAAGTAATATGATCACTATCAGCAACTGCTGGTATTTCTACAAATGTCTGTACATTTAACTCTGAAGACACATGATGTACCAAAATGCTTCTAAAACATTTGTCCAGTGTTTTTTGTAACTTGTACATCTGATCTGGGCAAGTGTCTTCAGGTGCACTTGTGCAGTCGCCCTCTCATTCCAAGCCTAACACCAAGAGGTGAAATGGTTTTTATAAATGGCTTTTCCTCAGACTTTTCTGGTATGATAAGCATTCAGCAAGAGAGATTGTTTGTGGCCATAAGGGCTTTCTCATGGAACAGGAACTACCAGGTCTAAATGTCAGAGGTACAGGCCACAGCAAAAATGAATAGACTGTTTTGAGTTGAGGTTCTGCACTCTATACCTCTTAAAGGCATGTTATGAGGCAAATTTTTAATAGAAGCAATTTTCCACTCACCAAGCCCAGCTAAACACTTATTTAATTTTAGTACTCCACCTATGGTACAAACAGTTAGTGTTAGGAAATTGCAGTCTTTCAACATTACTATCAAAATGACCTATTCACCCTGTAATATTATGGCATCTGCTGTTATTACAGCATACCACTATTTTCTCATCCTTTTGACTTTTTAACTATAGAAAAAAACAAAATCTGAACTATATTATACGATTATTTGCATAGCACCGAGCAGGAACACTGGGGATGTACTTCCGAAACACTGCAACAGACTGGCTGGCTATGCCTTGAAAAAGCAAGTTTCTTCCCTTCTCATTTCACAGCAGCAGTGTTAAGCATAAAAGCAGTGAAGTTAGAGTATGTCTGTCTCTCTCCTTCCACACTGGCTTGTTTTTCATGTTGTGTGATTGTTTCTTTTAGCAGTCATGCAGGTTTATGTGGGTTTTGTTTTTATTTCTGCTTTTCAAATGGTCGGTTATCAAATCAACATGAAGGAAGTTCCATGAAAACCTAGCCTAGGAATTTCTTGCCCCAGAAGATAGAATACAGAGACATATACAGACAAGGCAAAAAAAAGGGAAGCTATCTGTGAGTCAGCAAAGACTGACTTGCAGAGTAGATGTGTGCAGAGCAGTTGGCTTTCAGCTCTGCTTCTGTAGATGGGGAATCTTTGCTTGCTGTAGGCTAAGGAGAAGTGGAAGAATAATAGCGAGCAGAAGGATGTGTGTTATAGGAAGGGAATTAATATATGTGCTCATTCAGAATTACTCTGACTTAGTGTTTGAGGTGTTGCAGGAAATAGAACATGGAGTGAAAGCTGGAAGAGAAGGATGTGATCTCTTCTCTCCTAATTTACAAATACTTCCCTTTCAAATTTTTAATGCTCACTGTGGAGCAGCAGTGATGCTGAAGCTGACTTCTGGTCATAATGTGGCTATGGAGCAGTGGTACTGCTGGTGAGCCTGGCTAGCAGTAGGGGAAAGAAAACCTGGGCACCTTTTGAGAAAGAAGGATGGTCATAGAATCACATAATTGTTTAGCTTGGAAAAGACCTTTAAAATCATTAAGTCCAAACATGAACTTAACCACTGCCAAGTCTGCCACTAAACTGTGTCCCTCAGTGCCACATCTACACATCTTTTAAATACCTCCAGGGATGATTATTCCCTGGGCAGCCTGTTTCAATGACTGACACCCCTTTCGGTGAAGAAATTTTTCCTATATCCAGTCTCAACCTCCCCTGGTGCAACTTGAGGCCATTTCTTCTTGCCTGGTCATTTGTTACTTGGGTGCAGAAACCAACACCCACCTGTATACAACCTTCTTTCTGCTAGTTGTAGGGAATTATAAGGTCCCCCCTGAGCCTCCTTTTCTCCAGGCTAAACAGTTACAGCTCCTTCAGCTGGTCCTTATCAAACCTGTGCTCCAGACCCTTTACCAGCTCTGTTGCCCTTCTCTGGACTTGCTTCAGCACCAAAATGTCCTTCTTGAAGTGATGGGCCCAAAACTGACCACAGTACTCAAGGCATGGCCTCACCAGAGCTGAGACAAGGGGATAATCACTTCTCTCATCCTGCTGGCCACATTATTGTTGATACAGGCTGGATGTCTTGGCCACCTGGGCACATACTGGCTCCTGTTCAGCTGCCTGTCAACCAGCACCTCCAGGTTCTTTTCTGCTGAGCACCTTTCCATCCACTCTTCCCCCAGCCTGTAGCACTGCATGAGGTTATTGGGATCCAAGGGCAGGACCCAGCACTTGGCTTTGTTGGACCTCACACAATTGGCCTCAGCCCATCAATCCAGCCTGCTCAGATCCCTCTGCAGAGTCTTCCCACCATCCAGCAGATCAACACTCCCACACAACTTGGTGTTGTCTGCAAACTGACTGAAGGAGCACTGGATCCCTTTGTCCAGATCATCAGTAAAGATACTGAACAGGACAGCCCTGAGGGACACCAGTTGTGACTGGCCATGGTCAACAGCATCAGCAGTGCTGTGGCTGGCTGCTTTTGAAGATGTTGGTGCAGACCCAGTGTTAGCATAAGCAGAGTGGCCATGTGGACCCTGATGAGAAGGTGTGTGTTGCACCATTAATTTTTTATGTAATGGCTCATTTTTTGAAGCCTTTGTTCAGCTATGAAACTCATTTAAATGGCAATTTCTGAAACAATGTTTCTTGTTTTTATTTCCTGACATCCTAACAGTCTGATATGCTGAAAGATTTTGCTTGCTACAGACCCTTTGTTAATGAGGATGAAATAGCTGTAAGAGGCAGAGTAGCCCTACAAGGCAGAGGAGAAGAGGAACAAGCTAAGCCCAGAGCCCATGAATGTAGTTTGAAGGGACTGAAGCCCTGTTGGGGAATGGCTGGAGGTGTTAAAAGGAGAAAAGACAGTAAGAGCCCCAGTACTATATCTGATTCAGTATTCCTCCAGAAGCTGGCCATGCAATCCTCTCCTATCACTTTCTCATGGAATTGCAGTGGCAGGTAAGACAGGATAAAAAGCACAGGAGCTGATGACTTTTCTGGTTGTATCTTCATAACATTTAGAACGCTACCTGACCTACAAAGATACATGTAGGTAAAGAGAAAAAGGATTAAACCTATAGGATAATAATTTCTTTGCAGCAATGTAAGCCAGTCTTGACTGCTGCTATGTTAATGGTACCTTAAAGAAAACTATCAGCAGGCTAATGGCAACTTTGAAAACAAAATCTTTCATATCCAAAGAGATGAACACTTCCAATCTTAATGATCCATTTAACTGTCAGTATTAACTACATCTCAAGAAACATTATATGCAATGAGAAAGGAAGAAGCCTGTTAATGTAACATTGAGGCTGTGTGATTGAGGTCAGTCAAGCAACTGGAAGACTGACTTTTTAAAACTGAAGTTAGTTTTCATTTGACTCTTATAGAATTTTATTCTTCCTGTTTCCCAGATAAATATTTACATTGCTTTAATTTTGAAGCACAGTCGGTCTGAAGTGCTCAAAAGCTAATGAACAAAGCTCCAGCATTAAGGGCTAATGAAGTATTTCCTTCACGTCAGAGATAGAAACTATCACTTTATGACTGGCCCAGTGTAAGAGATGGGCCAGTGTAAGAGATGTAAGAGATACTTCATGCTCCTACTGTAAGGAGATCCTACTGTAAGGTTGTTGGAATGATTCATCCATTTAGGCTGTATTTAATTGTAGAACCACCTTCATTCACTACTTGTAATTCCTGTTTCCTAAACATGGAGCTCTTCGGTCTTCTCAAACGCAATCTTCCTCGTGAATTGCAAACTTCTGCAGAGTAGCAGTCTTGTAGTGTACAAACTAATTCAGTGTTCAGTTGACATGTTTCTTCTGTGTGCAAGGTGGCCTTGCATGTAAAACACAGCCAGATGCAGAGCAGGTGTGCTAACTTGGGCTCCCAGGCCTCGTGTACTTGTAAGCAGCATGGATCACTGTGTACCTAGGCACTTCAGTCCCACTTTCCTGTTGCTAGGACTGCTGGTGTCTTATTCCCATGGTTTTGTGGTTGTTGTTTTTTTTTTTCTTTTTTTTTTTTCTGCGGTAAACTGAGCTGCCTTTTATTTCCCAGGGAATTGTAGGAACTTGTCTGTTCTTGGGGCATGTTTTGAGGGGAAAGGGAAGAAAATATTGTGGGAAAGCATCAAATAACTGAAATTGCTTTAGGGCTGAAATCAAAGGGCTGTAATCATCAAAAGGTGGAAGAGAACCAGCCCACAAGAAAGCAGCAGTGAGGGTTTTGCCTGTAGCTCCAAACAGGCCAGGGTGGCTTGGAGTGCAGTGCCAAGTGCATCGTGGACTGACTATTTACATCAGTAGGAGCTCCTTTGGAGCGATGCACAAGTAAAGGCTAAAGCTGACGTGCTATAAAACAAGATGTTAAAGGAAGGCCAGAGTAGTTTCTTATGAATAAAAAAAGTTAAACAAGGCACGTACCGTTGCCTTGGCTTCTAGGGCAACGTGAAGGTGCTTTGTTGTAAAACTTTGGCCCTGTGCTCAAAACAACTGTTACCACCTAAGCCAAATTGCTAGGTTGAAAGTATATGTAACATAAGGCACCAAGCTGCACTTGCTAAGGGATAGGTAATTTTTAACTGCATCTTGTTTCTCTGTGTATTTGGAATCTTTGTAGATTGAAAGCTCAACCAGCTGTTACTTCTCCTTTGGCTCTACCTGAAGTATTTCAGGATTTCACATTGAGTATTCCCTGTTTGAGTGGATACATGGATTTTCAATGATAACAAGTGGTTCTTTTTTTCTCTGTGTGTACTTTGTTTGTTTGTTAAGAACAATACCATGAAGGAACATAAAAGTTAATCTGCTTTCCTTAGTGTATTTGTATACATAGTTGTCCAGATCTAAATCAGAAACCACAGCAGGAAATTAATTCTGTTTTGTGTTGAAACGAGGTGAAACTGATGTCCTAATTTTTCTAATTAAGTACATAATTGTTTAATCCTTTTGGATTAGAAAATGGTGTTGCAAATTTGTGTATTTTGGTTTTGAATATTTTTGTGTTACAAAGTATCTTATGACTTGGCTTGTCTTTATTCAGTGGTAGATGCCAAAGGCATTGTATGAAGCATCTTCAGCATTTTTAAAGTGGAATAAACATAGAAGTACTCTTGGCACAGCTTATCTCCTGCTTGCAGCTGTAGGTAGTGGGGATTTTAAACAAAGGAATATTGCCTGTGTTTGATTTTAGTGAGTGCCAATGGATTCTGCTACCTTCTTTTAATTCTCTATTCTACAGGCCAGTTAGAAAACTTGTGTTAGACTCTTTCCTGGTAATAAAATGCTACCTGGATGCCTGTATTCTGCTGTGCTGAAGTGACCAGGCAATGGCTGCTGCACCTCTTCCATTTTCAGTGGATTTTTTCCTGCAAACTCTTGTTATGGAAGGTAGCACTGCTTATTATGAATGTAGGATTTATTAGTGTCCTAACTTGTGTGCTTGGTACCGTGTGTGCAGAACTGAAGCATTTGTGCTTCATCTAAGCTACCTGCCTGTGGGAGGAATATGGGTACAGTGTCCTTTCATGTGTCTTCTATGAGCTGTGAGGATGTGTTTGAGGGGGTTGCTCCATCTTGTCTCTTCCAAACCATCTGGGTTTGAAGAAAGATTTAAAGTAGCTATTTGATATCTTTGGGCAATAATGAGGAAGTGTGATCCTCACATAATATCCAAATGTAGCTGCTTTAGGAAAACCTCAACATTTTTCTCTTCTTTATTTTCAGGAAACAGTTCTCCCTCCCACAGTCCTTTATGTTGTCTTTGAATCAGCAGAGAGAGAACTCTTAAATGGCCCAAGATTTCTAAGCCCTCCATCAGAGAAGAGAGTCAGACCTTTCCTAAGCTGTTGCTTTGACAATGAAGTGCAGTAAACAGGGGTGTGCAGGGGTGAAAAGTGTGTTTGCTGCACTTTCTGGAGGAATTTCTAATGTTTAAACATGCTCATTCTGGAGATGTCCTGAAAGTGGTGAAATGAATTTTAAACTCTGCTTGCATTGGCCATTTGAATGATTAAGAGTAGAGAAGGTCAGTGGGAAGGAGCTGATGATACCACCTTGTGCTGACTGGAAGGATCATGTGCCAGCCAGTGCCTCTTCTGAGCTAGGCTGAGAATGCTTTGACTTGGTTTGCTGAAGCAAAACTTGCCTTTGGAGGTTGCATATATGTACAGCCCAGCTCTGCTTGGTGGGAGAAAAAAACCCATCTATTCAGGAGCTTGGATTCAGGCCAACTACTGCATGAGAAAACTCTCATGCTGCTCCAGTATTTTCGCATGCTCACTCAGCCTGACCAGCTCCTGGAAAAGCACTAGTGCTTCTTTAGCATTTGAGGGTGTCAGACTACTCATCCATACTTTTAGTTTGAAACTGGGTATTTTATTATTAGCTGTAGCCTGAAGTGATTTTCAGAATCCACCTGTCACTTTGATTATGTTTATTCTTTATTTGTTTTGTTTCCTTGTTCATTGATAAGAGAAAATATTAAAGAAATGTGCATCCTTTGCAGCTTGTGGCTAATGTGGTGTGCTAACATGTTTTAGAATGCCTAAAAGGAGTTTTGAAGAAATCTGGTAATGTAGGCTGGACAAAGAGTGGTTGCATGCAACCATGACAATGCATGGAGAGCCCTCTGAAGCTCAGGCTTTTGACTTGAGGGTGGGAAAAAAGAGGGTTCAGGGCTACCTGAGCACTGATTTACTACTACCGGTTTTGAAAGGGTCCTCTTCCACTGCACAAAGTCTTCTGAACTGGTGCTGCAATGTACTTAAATGCTGAGCAGGAGGACATTATTTTTATGGGCATAAACACTTTTTCCAAGCTCATGACATTTTGCTGAACTTGTTCAAATGCAAATCCTGAAAGCAACTTCTCTGGCCAATAGTGGTTTGGACTGTAACTAGATCAGAGCTGGCTGTATTTTTAAAGGCATTAAGTGTATTTGTTTTCATTATTAAGCTAAAATGACAAGCTAAAAGTGTTTGGCAGAAAAATTGTCTGTGTGTGTGTCTTCTGCCATGCTAACTCTTATAACTCTAGATTGAATTTGGCCAGAGAGATAACGATATCATATCATGATGGTAATTGTAGAGTTTAGCTGCCTATTTTCACAAAACTTACAGCCCCCCTGAGTATCTTCACTGAAGGGAAGAATTTTCTTCTTTATTAGATGGCACAGAATAACACAGATATGTTGTTATAGCTTCCTATACATTCTTGAAAAGGAAAGGGCTTTATTTGGGCACCTGAATATCAAGACAATGAATTACAGGAAACCCACACTTCCTGAGCTCCGATGCTCCCTAACCCATGTGATTGTTTCTGCTAGGTGTAAGAACAGGCATGAGGAATCCAAGCACTAATGTGATACATAGCCCTCTTTTGAGTAGCTCCTGTGTTATCTCTGATAGACCAGGCATAAATCTGCTGCTCATACCATATCTGAGTGCTGTCTTTTTTAGATTTTTGTTTTAGTTTATGGGTGAAGGTATTTGCTTTAAAGTGGGTGTTTTATTAAAGATTACCTGTTAGCAACGAGTCAGACTCTGATATGAAACATTTTCAAGCCACTAATCATGCCGTGAATCTACTTTGTTGATGTGCCATTTCATTGACAAAGGCAGTCTTTACTCCTTTTTGTGTGCCACAGTGTAAAACGGGAAATGACAAACAAGCAAAAGAACAGAATGACCCATCTCGAAATACACTTTGTAGCTCCCAAAACTTCAGTGATCCTGTATGATACCCCGGGAGCTAGGTGATCACTTGTTCCATCTACAAGAAGTCTTGTGGAAGTCAGTTGTTTCAGGATGCACAGGGTGTAGTTTGTGCTGAAAACTACTTTGACAACTGATATCTTTTAAAGTGGAAAACAACAGAAACATGAGACATAAGCAGCATAGTGCTTCCTCTCTTATATGTTTTTTTTTTTTTTTTTCCCAGGGAGGGAAAGGGAGTGCCTGACTTTGATCTTATTCCCTTCCTTCCACCTGCTTCTGCATGTGTGTTCATGCAGTTTCATGTCTGAAGACTTGATTATCATCTCTGGTGTTCCTGAAATATCTCCCATTTGAGAAAATCTGTAGGTGGAAATAGAAAAGGCTCATGGGAGTCTGGAGGAGCAAAGATTATAGGAGTCTTTCCCATTAACATGTTTGTGTCCAGACAGTTTCTATAAGGGCTTCAAATCTTAAGACTGTATATTTGTAAGAAAAATAGCCAGTTAAAAATAACTTGATTGTTTAACACACTATTATATTTTGAATTCAAATTTTCTTTGAACTGGATGTTCTGTATTAAACATACAACTGGTACTTTAAAGATGCAGGGGAATTCTGCATCCCTTTTGACAGCATTACTTCTGCAACCATGACTTTGAGGTCAGACTCAATGGGGTCTTGGTTTGCAGAAAGGGAGTGATTACTTCTGGATATCATTTTTGTCCCTAGAACAGAAATAAGCTGCTGCAGGGATTTGGTTTATATGCAGGAGTTTTGTAGGCATGGGTCATGTGAGAAGGAGTTCCACTCAAAGACTTTATTTTGGATTCTTTGGAATTAGTTCCTCTGCTATGCCCTGTGAGGTAATGATGCTAAATTTCTTATACATACTTCACTGCCACGCAAAGGCTTTGGGTTTCAGAGTATATGCTAAGTACAGTGTCAATGAGAACACTGCTGTCCCTTACATCTATCATTTTAAGTGGCAGTGTTTAACTGCTTGAAATTTCTTCTCCATTTCCAATCCTATCTTTTATTTCAAAGGTGAAGTAATGTGAGAAGAATGCAAAATGGTCAGCTATTTGGCTAAGGTGTGCTAATGAGAAAAAGCTGAACTGTGTTTAAGAACTGAAGCAGAAATTATGCTCGGATTGTATTACTTCTTTTTCTTGGTATCTGGAAGTAGAAAATAATTTTCTACAGAAAAGACTATGGCACTATATTGAGTAAATTATTTAAAATCTGTCAAGTTAAATGTTTGACTTGAGGAAGGTTAGGGTTGTTTTTTTGTTGTTGTTGTTTTGGGTTTTTTTTGTTTGCGGTTATTTTGGTGGGTTTTATTTTATTTTGGGTTTTGGTTGTTTGTTTGTTGTTGGGTTTTTTTTTTTTGGTTTGGTTTTTTCCCACACTGAAATTAACATTTGTTGGGTGGTCAAGGTAGCCAGCTGGTAGTGCCTGTCTATAATTTCTGGTATTTAATTTGATCTAGTAGTAAAATAATTAGTCTTAAAATACAGCGTGACAGATGGAAAAATTAAACTGCGTTAATTGCGATTTGTAACACGTGTCTTTTGGTGAAGCATTGTGAGTGACACAATCAGCCAGACTTGAAGGTGGTCTGTCCTTTGTCTCATGTTCTGACACAACCTTTATCATGGCACACTGATTGACTTTATTATGATCTGAAGAAGGGCATCGTCTCCTGCTTTCTTGGACTAAGATAATACTGTGTGTTGCCTTCAGTATCAAAAATGGCAGCAGTAAACTTCAGCTACTCCCATAACAGAAGGGTGTAGCTCTTCCACGTAGTTGTATGAGTGATCCCATTAGTTAGATTCATTTGCCATGAAACAGACCTCTATGCTATAATGGCTTGATGCTCCCTTAACGGTCTCCTGTTTTTCACTGTGAATGGATGGTTGCTCAATCATAGAATCATAGAATCATAGAATGGTTTGGGTTGAAAAGGACATTAAAGATCATCTAGGTCCAACTCCCCTGCCATGGGTGGGGACACCTTCCACTAGACCAGATTGCTCAAAGCCCCATTTAACCTGACCTTGAACACTTCCAGGAATGGGGCACAATACTTCCAGGGATGGGGCATGATACCATTTCTAAGGTAGACACAGAAAACCAAGTGAGAGAAATCCCAACCTGTGAGTTCTAGGCCTTTTTAAAAAAAAAAAAAAAAAAAATTGTAGCTTTGCTTTAAAGTGTTGCCCAACATAAATGATTTTGATCAGATGAAGGTCTCATTCTGAAAGACATCTGCTCCTGAGTTAGATGTGACTGTTCATATATTATGTGCCTTCATGTGTATGAATTTTAGTTGTCATGTGATCAGTGTATTTGATAGCAGGGAAGATGAAGAAAGGAGAAGGCCAACTTCCAAGTGTTTCCAAGATACAAGACAATGAAAGGAAAGTGAAACTCACAGGAATGAGTAGCTGAAGCATGAATCCAGGTAAATTCTTTGAAGGGTTCCTTGAGAGTCCGTCAGAGGCTAGAAGCTGGCCAGTGTTGTCCAGAAGGAGGAAACACATGATCACCTGATGACTCACTCAAGGTGTTCTGGCTTCTTGCTGTAAATATATTGCATTGGCTGAATTCAAGACCTAGAAATTTTGAGCCCATATTATAAAAATCATGAGATAATTTAGAAAAACAAAGTTGGTCTGTCCTTTGACTCCTTAATTGCTCTTGCCAGCAACTTCTAAATGATGCCAACAAACATTAATATGGCTTTGGCAAGATTAAGCCACTGTTATTAGAGGCCTACTGTGATAGGCTCTCAGTTGCAAACACAAATGAGATATAATATGGCCTGAAAAATGTGATATTGAGGTGTCTATTGATGATGACTGCAGTGCACTCAAGTGAGATGGTGCTTGATCTATCCAAAAGCTGTTGGTAGTCCAACTCAAGTCTGAGTTGTCTGGCCTCAAAGTAGCATACTAAAGGCGAGGGCCATTTTGGACCCTGAAAAGATTCTGTATGGCAGAAGACTTAACTAATATTTTGCTTGTAAACAAAAAGGTGTCTTTCTAGAAGGACAATTTGAAAACTTGCCTTTCGTGAACTTGCAGAGATGGGGGCATCAGCTCACTGTACACCATCTCAGGACTTTACTACAAAGTTCCCAGTTTGTCTGTAAAGTAAAAAACTGCATTTTAACTTCTAACTACAGTGTTTTTCTGATGCTCTTTCATGTGTTCTGTTGCCTGAAAGACACATGTAAGCTTTTAACCTCTCCTCATGGGGATTGACAGAGAATTGGACTGAAAACTTTTTAATCCTAAGCCAATTTTAGCTACTTTAGCTAGATGCAGTGCTAGAGCAGAAGGCATGTGTTGGTTTTAGCTATCATATGGCCAGGGAGCAGTATGCATAGGCATAACCAGTGTTCCTTACAGCCCTGTAAGCAAAGCGTGATGGCGTTTTGTAAAACTGTTAAAACACTCCTTTCTGGAGAAGCCTCAGCACATGGCATGATGAGTAGGCAAAGAGGCTACTGTAGCATGAAGAGGCAGATTTTAGCAGAACAGAACAAAGTGTAGCTATACATCCTACCAGAAACCTTCCCCTCTCATACAGCAAAGCTTGTGCTCTTTGCTGAACCAGAGTTCAATTCAGACTTCATTTGTTCAGAGCATCTTTCTTTGTTGTGAGGATCAAAGTACTATCTGGAGGTAGATGTGAGGTGAAGTGTCTGAGATTGTTTCAGAGTTTGTGTGACAGCAACATTCTTAGTGAAGAGCAGAATGTATTTTGAAATTTGACTTGTTAACAGTTCCTTTTAATAAGACTTATGCTGGGCTGGTTTCCCTATTTGGAATTCAAAGGCTGAGGAGTTCATATTCAATTTAAGTCCCGGCTCTCCTGATTTATTTACTACACATATTTTTATTATTTTTTTCTTTTTTAAGATGCAAACCAGTTGATTTCTCAAGTAAGTGGTTTCTTGGTGCAGTACAGATGATACTGGCTATTTTCACATTTTTGCACCTTTTAATGAACTTGAGCATCTCTTAGCATGGTGCCTGGCATGCTCTGGACTTCAGGATTGGAGCGTTGGGGAAGTCACTAGTTTAACCTTGATTCTTTAGATGCCAGCTTTTCTAGGAGGAGAAACTGAGCTGAGGTTGCTGAGATTTAGCTTATAAATTTTGAAACTAGCAGAGAGCTGTTTTGTGTCTCATCATAATAGCGGGCCCTGACAGTTTAACAGAGCTTATTGACCATCTGCTTTGTCTAGTTTGCCACATGGCAGAGTAACAACTAAGCCAAAATACTGGCTGCACAGTGTATTAATTAAATGACTTGCTTGTGAACACTATCAAGGTACTAAATTGATTGATGTTGTACATTTAACTTGAAGAGTTTTGTCCTTTCTCTTGCTGCAGTTGCTGGGTATTGAGCTGAAGAACATAAGATTGGTGCCGAGAAAGGAGATGTTTGACTGGATGTTGGTGCCCCTATTTGTCTCCTTGCCCTCTGTCTTCTGTTAACCCCCCTCTCAACAGATGGGATTCGGAGTATATTGCAGTCTTATTCCCCTGCTGCTACTTCTGACTGCTGTTCTCTGGCTCTCACAAAGCTGGCAAAAGCAACAGCTGTTTCATAATTTTTCTGTTTTAAGGGAGAACTACAGCAATTGGGCAGGGGGAGAGACTAAACAAAATAGCCATCTTGCTTCCATAAGACTACTGAGAAATGTTATTCTTGTCTCTTTTTTGAGAGGTAATATCTCTTCTGAGAACAGTTCTTCAGTGTTTGTGTTCCTGGAAATACAATGCATCTTTCTCCAAGGTGAGAGCAGAAGTTGAGAGCTTTAAGCAAATAGCATTGGCTATGTCTGCATATCTGTAGCTGGAGAAACCTGACTGTGGGCTGCTTGTTAGTGTGACTAATTCTGCTCAAAGGCACAGCCCCTGGGAAAGCAGTTTTTAAATCCAGACTGCGCTGGTGGCAGAGACGTATAACATGGTCTCTGAAAGGGATGTGGCAAGACTTTGGCAATATCCAACAACTGTCTGCTTGATCAAGGGACATACTGTAGGTAGCATCTCTGTATGTAGAAGGTGAATCCTGTTGAGCTTGTTATAATGAACAGATGGCTTGTTAATATGCTCTGCTGGGCTATGGCAAGCCATGCTTCTTCAAGGCTTTGCTACCTATACTTTCACTGCAGAAATTTGTGTATGTTCTTTTTCTTCTGGTAATTTTCTGTAACAACAGGTAACTGTTCATGCGTATGTGGATGTAGGTGCATATTTATGGTTCATTAAAATGATCCTGAAAGGGTAGTGTATAAATATGTGTGTGCACTGTGTATATAGTATGCTGCTGGGTGGTGTAACATGAAATAGTATTGCAATTCAGTGTAACATCAGTCTGAATGAAGCTACTGTTTGGATGTATTTTTAATATACCTAAGCTGCTGGAAATGCTTTGCACAGTATGGAAACAGCATCAGGAGAAAACTGAAAGACTGCTGTACTCATTTGTGTTCTGTCTGAAAAGCTGTGTCTAGTTGGCTGCAGACAAGGCCCCTGATAACACACCCTTGTTTTTACCTCTGGAAACTCCATGCTAACCAGAAGCATCACTCTGTGTTCTGGACTTCCAGGAGCTGCAGAGGATCTCTGATTTACATCAAAGTGCTTTGGATCCCAGGTAGTCTTGGTGTGTGCGCTGTCCTACAGAACCAGGAAACTATTTAAGAAATGAGATCTTGAGTATGCATACGAGTTCTCTCCTTTCTGAGTATCTCTGGTATTTCAGATAATTGAAGGTGGCGCCTTCCGGCATTTAAAGGATGCTTGAGAAAATTACACTCCCCTTAAAAATCTTTTTTCCTCCTGTGTTAATTAACATATTTAAGAGTAGTCTATCACTTTTTTGTCTACCACTTGAAAAGGTGAGGATTATGGCCCCTCTGTTAGGGCTCCAACCCTGGTAATGAAGGGCTAGGCTTGATACAGCTTTAAAAGAGTACTCGTTTCCTGGAGTTGTAGTTCAGTCTAGGAAACAGTTTAAGCAGTTGTTTTCTTTAGCATGTACATGGGAGTTGTACCGCTAAGAAGAGCGGGGAGGGTGGAGGGACAAAAAAGCGTTCATCCCTTCAGTTCAGCCCAATTGCGATTTCTCTGCTCTTGCTATTGCAAGTCTGTAAGTTCATCTCATTTAAGGGCCCTTGTCAGTCCTGGGCTTGCTCTGTTTGCCTGCATCATCTTTCTGCTACAGTGATTTGTGAGGGCTAGCAGCTGTTGCATGAGCATCTGGAATTTTTATGGTTGTGCTGGAAAATATTGCCTGTTGGTGTATCTGAGGAGCAGAGGGATGTCTCAGTGCTTTGGCCCCATACTGTTTTGAGTTTGCTAACACTGTCATGATCATGTAGCTCACCACAAGTTTTTGTTATCCAATGTGAAAAGGTCTGCCACATGTTTGCTGCTGGCAAGATAGTTTGTTGTGGAAGATGATAGGCTCTTTAGCATTTAAAAAGTAGAACTGTAAGTAAATTAGAAGCTTCAGAAATTACTTCAATTTTTTACTTTTATACCAAGCCAAAACAACAAATATCTTGCCTTACATTATACTTTACTTCTGTATGCCTTAAATTATTTTTCAGGCTATGGTTATGGAACTACAAAGCTTTTATTTCTTTAAAAAAAAAATATATATATCTCCATATAATCCATAACCTATTTCTTTTGGAATGCCACTAGGAAGAAAAACACCTTTTTTTTCTGCCTGTGACCATTTCCAACAATACATATGATTAGAGATTGCTCACAAGTCCTGACTTTGAAAGCTTGTGTCTCTGTGAAAAATGAAGGAAATTATTTTCACATATATTTGACATCTGTTTAAGAAAGATAAATCTTGAAGTTGAAGCAGGAGAATGAGAATAAATTTTAGGCTGACCACAGCAAAGTCAAAAAGTGCACTGTTTAGGGGTCAAGGGAGCTGAAATGGAAGTTTCTGATGCTGAAGGCAGTTAGGCTGGTGTCTATTCTTAAAACAGTTGTTGCAGATCATCTGTAGGCTCTGCCAAGTGATAGCTGCTCAGTTTGCATTTTCAAGATAGCAACACAATTTATAAGATTTGCTGGCTGTTCAGAGTGCAATGCTTTGGCAGTAAGCAAATGTTAGCTTCTCTTGGAATAGGTAAATGTGCCCAGAGGGTCTTCTTGGAATAAGTAGCAGAACATAGGAGGAGCTGGGAGGCAGAAGGGTTTGCTGGGAGATCTTCTTTTAGTTGTGCTTTGGGCTTCTTTGCAATGAATTCTTCTCTTGCATTTGTGCCCTAGTGGCAAGGATGTGCTTTTGATGTGGAAATGGATTGTCTCCTTACAACCAGTTTTTTGGAAACTCTCAGGAAAGTGTGAATGTGTTTACTTGAAACTAAATGAATGTGAAGGCATTTTTGGCATGCTTTTGGGAGCTTTTAAATGGAGGTACCTAAAATGCTAGCTAAAGCCTAAATTCCTTTCAAATATGCTACACTTGGATATAATGAAAGAATTCTGGAAAAAATGGATGGGCTAAAACTTACCGACAATTAGATATTAACTAAAATGGGATGAAATTACGTGACATTGAACCCATGAGCACTTACTTGTTTTCTCTATCTTCCAGTAATACAAATTTTTCAGATGAGACGTATTACATTGTGAAGTGTTAACAAAATGGAGCTTTCTTTGTATATTTCCTAAGGGCTTGATCTATTTTGTCAGTAGAGAAGGGTTGGGGAAAGGTGCCTTTTTCTAAGTTAGCAACTGTGTCTACATTGGCATCATGATGACTCCTCTGTGGAGACTAGACAAGAATTTTCCAGCCAGGAGAGGAAAGCACAAAGAGGTATTTTTGCCTGTTCAAGAGTAGTGGCCATGTTTCTGTTGTACTGGACAGTTTAATCAGTGTTATAGTCAAAACCATCTAAATTTTAAGGGCTGTCACAATTTTTCTGAAGTTATCAAATACCAACATGGTAAAATAAAAGTAAACAGCAAGTTGTATCTGACTCAACTCCCATCTCCCGACTAAACCAATGGAAGTAGTTCAATGAATGATGGGGCCATGAACCAAGCAAGGCCTGCCAAACTGTGGTTTTTAGCCAGCCTGGGATTCCTAGAAGCTGTTCTGTTCCAAGTCAGAGCCTATTTTGGTTTCTCGCTGTTGGGTGCTTTACAGCACGAGTTTTGAGCAAGTGCTTCCTAAACAGCTGCTCACACAAGAACTACTGTGTATGGACAGACCGGAGTTGGCACTGCAAGTGTGTGACCCCTGACTAGTGTTTCAGTCACCCCTTCAAGCAACAGATAAATACCAAACTAAAAATAGGAAGTCCAGGGCCTAGGATAAGTATTTTCAGTCACCTACATAATAGGGTCTTTTGAAAACTTCTTAAACCACAGGATACTAAGAAACTGATTTCATTAAAAAAAACTAAGTAGTGTACGCATGCATTTGTTTTACTTTTACAGAATTCCATTTAGTAACTAATTGGAGACAAAGTTACTCCTGTTGATTCTTTGAAAATTACTTCCTTAGCTTTCATATAATAATAATAATTATGAATAAATAAAAAAACCCAAAACAAACTGAGAGGGTAAAATTCTTGAATGAAATGGGGAAAAAGTAAAAGGACCTGTTATTTATCTTAATTGGCCAAGGCACCTGCACAAGCCTCCAGTGCTGTTTATGGCATTTCAGGCTGTATCCAACTCTGTGAGAGTTACCTCCCTGCTGCTGATGGGAGAATGCAGCCAGTGAAATGTGGCAGCCAGCCCAGACACCTAAGTAAAAAGGCATGGTCTTCTGAAAGAGCACAGAAAGTCTTCCTTCCAGCCAAGAAAACTTGATGGGTGTGTTGGTCACTGACAATAGGCAATGTGTCTGCTAGGCAAGCCCAGCCTCAACTGAGAACTGAAGTGCAATAAAACTCAGTTTAGCTCTCCTAACAAATTATTCTTTCAATAGCAGTGCTGTGGCCCTGCTAGCAAGCAGAATGGACAACTGTGGAAAGAGAGGAACCAAGGTTTCTTCTTCTGCAGAGACACTTGTAGAGTATTTGAATGAGGTCACCATGGCATTCTCATATGGTCTATAAAAGCATGAAGGCAACTCTCACAGTGGTGGTCACATTGATGCTGGAATATACAGTGAATTTTAATAGCTAGTCAGTCATACTGATTAAAGAGAGCCCCTATCATCACTCTTGCATGTAGGTAGGCCAGAATTAGCATTGAAACAATTTGTGGAAAAGAAGATACTTAATCTATTACAAGTTACTAACGTCATAAAACTCTAACTTCAAGTTGATATTTCAATGGTTTTTCAATTACTTGCTGTTTTGTTGTTTGCTAAGTAGCACCATTTTTCATTCAAAGCTTTGGGTTGGCATAACCATGTGACACTATAGCAGTTTAGATGTGATGTGCAGCTTCTGTCTGTGGTGCAGCAGAACACAGTAGCAGGGGAGCAGCCCAGGTTTTCCATTGCTGAATTCAGAAAACTTGTAGTTGCAGTCTCTAGAGATCGAGTTGTCCCTGTCTCCCTTTCACTGAGTAAGTTCACTTCTATGAGTGGCAGTACTTGTACCTGTCTCAGTGTACTTCAACTTAACCTTCCCCCCTTTCAGCTGAATTTTGACACAATTGGCTATCTTATTTTTCCCCCACTCCTTATACAGAGTAAAATGTCATGCTAACCATTGTTGTGATGTAGGAGCTAACAGCTGACTTAGATTTAGTGCCTGTAGCTGTAAGGAGTTCGTCCAGGGGAAATCATGGTGTGTTGCCATAATCTTTCTATCCTGTAGCCTTCTAACTGAAGGAAAGGCAGAACTGTAGTGGCATCTGCAAAGACAGCAGCTGCCTCTGTGTTGAATGTCAGTGCAGGCAGGCTTGTATTCTGGGGCAGGGTGAAGATATTCCAGAAAGCTGGGTGGGGCGACCTGTGCTCTGGATGTGGATGTCTTTTCCAGGTCCTCTTTCACAAAGGCTTGCCCATAAAGGAAGCTTTCACAGGAATTGCATTGAGGGACCCTAATCCCTCCTTGGTGATAGAGGAGCCCCACATGAAATAACAGTACAACAAAGTTATGCCTTTTTGTATCACCTAAATGCCAGGATTGTGCTTGTGTGCTATTTTACAATAAAAACCTTGAGGTGCATTTGCTGGTTTAGAAGGGCTGACTCTTTGAATGGAACTTGGAATTGGAATAGCATCTGTCTACTTCATCTGCTCTACTGTCACTTGAGAGCCAAGAGGAGAGATTGATCAGTAGCAGTGCCAGCTTGAAACAAACAACAATGGTTTACAGTGACTGAGGGAAGAGAGCGAGCCAACTTGAGTAATGAGATGGAAGAACTTGGCTTGAGTGGGTGCTCATCCCCTATGTATTAAAAATATCAGTTGTTGTTAATTGCTTTAATGAGGTTTGTAACTAGAATTTTAAGTGTTTTGTGTACAGCCATTGCCCTGTTAGTATATTTTTCATTTACACTTGAATTCTGAAGCTGTAGCTGTACCTAACTCCTGGTACACACATGAACATTAAGATGCCCTTATGCTTAAGTGATTCACAGAAGTTTTTAGATTTGTTTTGTGCCGTGTCTTTTCTTTATAATTATTTCTAAGTAAGGAAGTTGGAACTGTTCTTGGCTATTGATCAGTAACACTAACATACTGGAGTAGTGCCCCAGTTTGCCTGGAGTGATATCCTTATACAGGGATTATCCTGCTTGACATTGTTCTGTTCTGAATTCCTTCCTCCTTCCCACCACCCAAAGCCAAATCCCCCAAACCTGTGACCATCATGACTTACGCTTTCTAGGCAACTTGCAAGAGTACAGACTGAGAAGCTCTATTTTTCAGGTAATATAACTCAGAGAGGGAGCATCTTCCTGTTGTTTGACTGTATCAAATCTCTAAGCCCGTCTTTATGGAGACTTATTAAATCAAAACTTTGTGTCCCTCTTTTGCCTGTAAGGAACATACTGCTCATACTGATCTGCTACCTGTATGACAGGAAAAGGTAATGGAGATGGTGGTAGATATGGAGGAGACCAAGAATTCCTAACTATGCTGTTTCTGGGAAGGTTGGCTAGGTTGCAGGATGGGTATGCTTTTCCAATTGTCCAAGGAACTTGGTGATATCACTTTTGAAATGTAATCCTGTGCTTTTTTCTCATAATGTGTGTCTGGCTGGGAGCAACACACACCTAAGTTGCATGCTGACGTGGGTTCTGGGATGCTGCTAAGCTACAGTTTAGACCTTGGAGCTTGAGAATGCTCCCTATTCCTGGGGTTCAGATATGAACCTCCAACAGATCTCCTTATTGAGATTCCCTTGTATTATCATGTGCACTTCCTAATATAAGCGTCAGGCTATTTGCCCACTAACCTACTACCCAAAACAGGGTGAGTACATAGATACAGACAGGCTTTAGCTATTTCTTTCTTCTCTGAGCCAGGTAGATGTGGGTAAGCTTTGGTCTGGAAATCTAATTCCTCTGTTCATGAAGTATGGCACTTGAATGCACATGCTCTGCCAACAGGGTTTATTCACTTGGTCTGAAAGCTGCCCTAATGCAGCTCTATTTTCTGAACCATGCAGTTTGTGCACACTGGCTGAGTAAACTGCAGTCCAGCTGTGCCTGCCTGTGTAGATGCTATCATAGTGTGTGTATCTGTCCATCTTTCTCACCTTTTCTGAAGGTTTGTTCCATCCTCTTCATTGCTAGACTTTGATTCCTAGGTAAGCTCCCTCTCTGCTTCATAGCAAGGTGTGTAGTCCTCCATGCAGAGCCCCATAAACATTGTTCTTGGCATTACTCTTGATTTAACAACTGGCTAGCACACTTTAAAAATGTTAAACTTGTCCAAATTGAAATAATCTGAGCTGAAGAGGTTCTCAGTATGTGCATGTTTCATATAGAATATCTTGGAAAGGATTTGAGATAAGACTTCCTTTATTTCTGATGTTGAGACTAAAATCAGGAGGGGGAAAAAAGAGAGCGGTTCTCCACATTGCTTGAGGACTTCAACAGCCGAGTTGTAACTCCAGTATGTCCAATCTTGGAAATTTAAGAGGGACCAGACTTGCTGTGTGTCAGAGTTGCCTGTGACCACTTTATGAAAGTGTTCTCAGTTTAATCACACACCTCCCCTCCTCTTTCGCTTGTGCTTGTCATGTGCCCAAACTTGTTAAAGTTTGGCAATAAGCTCAAAGATTGTCATATGTGAACAAACTTGCTCTGTGGGGAGCTAGAAGAGGCTGGGCTCTTGCAGTTCACCTTGGCAGAGAGCCCTTGTCACAGTGCCTGCGAGCTGAGTTGCTCCTTTTTCTGCTTGCAGTGGTCCTTTCTCTGGCCCTCAGTTGCAGGGAAAAGGTACACTGGATGGATGTAGAAGCGATACCCCAAAAGGTAGGAGCAGAGGTGGTAGGAATTTACAGGAACCAATCTGTAAGAGGAAAAGCCGAGGGCTACATTTTTATGAACAGGAGCAGAGGGCTATGTGTACTTGAGGACAAAAGTTGGACTGTTGTTCTCCAGACCCGAGAACTGCACTTCGGTCTCAGAAGACCTTTCCATGCTCTACCAGCAACTTCACGGGCCCTTGCTGTGCTTGCAAAGTGTTACCTCCCCCTAGTGGTGCGAACGCCAGGCTATGGACTGCCAGCTCTGGGAGTGAGGATAGGTCAGATACAGGCCATAGAGGTAAATACCATCTCCTTGAGTTTTATCCAGCCGTTCATACCATGTTTTGGAGATGTGAGATACTGGGCAGCTTGTCATTCTGTTGACAGGTGTGTACTTAGTGTCCCTCCATTTCTGTGTATTCAACCGACTCCATATGATGTCAGACTTGAAGACAGGCTGAGCACATGAAAAGGTTTCTGTTAAATAACCACACTGCCACAGATCATTTCTAATTATTCAGAAACAGTAGAATCATTGGCTCAGAATGAGTGGATAAATCTTGTGACTGACTTGAATGTGTCTGCACTTTCCTCCATCACTCCTGTTCATGGAATAAGACTTCCTGTTGGTGGAAGAAGCTACTGCTCTAGTTTGAACAGATTGAGTACAACATGGGTTTTTCTAACTCTTGGTTAGAGCCAAGACTGGATGGCATGAGCTCAGGAGGGTGGGGCCTCACACTCTGTATTGCCTTTGAGATTTCACATTCAATGACTGGTTGCTAACGAGATAAGTGCTTGATGGGGGAGAAAATAATATGTAACTGCTTGCTAAAGATTGTATCATACTGGGAAGCAGCATCCTAAATGCGTTCACTGATTATCAGCTGTACCAACTAATAGTCACTGTTGCATGAACTGCTTCACCTGGACGAACAGAAATGAGGGATGATTTTTTTTTTCCCATGTCTAACATTAAATCATCATGTCTGCTAAGGCATTACTGCTGTCAATATTTTAGGATTGGAAAAAACATGCTGTCTTCTAGTAATTGGGTTGTACCACTGAGGATTCTTGTTCCTACTGCAAGTTTCACAAGGCCTGGCACTATTGAGTCTCTTCTTGCTGTTTTAAACATCCTTTCCTAATCTTCTCTTCCTCATATCAATCAATCAATAGACATGAACAGTCTTTTTGTCTTGCAAATACCTTTATTTTACCTGTGTATTTTGACTCTCCAGTTAACTATGACTGGCTTTAAGTAAAAACAAAACAAAAAAAAACCCCTTTGATTCTGGATTAATAATTTTTGATCACTTAAACTATTCTTTTTTTTTTTTATTCTCACTTTTATCTACTTTGCCCTGATGCATAAGTCCCCCAAAACAACTGAAGCTTTGAAACAGGGAACACATGGATTTTTCCTTTGTGTTTTCTGGAAATGACTATTTGGTCATATTAATTTATCTGGATTAAGTGCAATCCATTCATCATCCCACTAGTGTACATATGCAATCAATGATTTCTAGTCCTGGTAATTTGTGGCACTTTTATTTATCATCCTGGGACTTAAACCATTGTATTGCAGTGCCATCCATGTCTGCAGGTGAACTTGTTTAGAGCAAGCTGTATTAGATGCCCAGCAGATGCCTGTTCTAAAATAAATATTTTCATATATTAAATGGATATTTCTAGAAAAACTGGTCCTATTTTCTGGTTTGGTTTTGATTACTTACATTGGCATTTTCCAGAACTTTGAGAGAAATCTCTGATTCATATGGTCTGAAACTTTCATACATCTGAGTTGTATGGTTGTCTTTCCTTACTTTTCCTTAATTTTTCTCTTGCTGTCCTTTCGTGTTGCTTCCAAACTCACTACAAAAATGTTGGCTTTGACTTTTCTTGCTGCATTTAACTTCTCGTTTCTTCCCCAAATTTAAAATCTAAAGTCAAAATCAAACAAACCTATTTAATTATTTCCCAGCACTGCAAAGGAGATGATGCACAGTGAATGGGCAGTGAGGATGGGATAACAGGCTAATTTGAGAGCTGGATTTATAGTGGGAAGTTATTCATAGGGCAACTATTGCCCTTTAAATTTTAAAGCCTCGGATAAATGTTTAATTAGTAAATACTTGGAATGATATCAGACCTGCACTGGAGGTGCTGTGCTGAGGGTCAACAGACTGGAGTGTGCAAGTGTTCTTCAAGATGCTCCCGTTAAATCCAGCCCTTTGGCTTAAGCTGCAGTGGGAGCTGGTTTTAAAGGATTTTCTCTGGTCTTACTGAAGGATATTCACCTGTTTCTACTGTTCACCACTGGGGCTGTGATCATCTCTGCCAGTTGAAGAGGTTGTTTTAACTTCTACGGCTCTTTACTACTTAATGCATGTTTATGCCCAATGTCTTTTGCCAGTAGCCTGAAAAGAATTCATGCAACCTGAAGAGTCATGGGACTGTCTTTCAGTGCAAGGTTGAATTTAAGTTGCATTGAGTATCATGGAAACTAACTTTGATTCTTTTTACTTTCAAATACTGAAGCAGAAATCAGCTCATGTTCTGCCTTCTTTGTTAATGCAAACTGGAGAGTGTGGTTAAAAGCGGAGTGTCCATTCTTCCCTCTCCCAAGTATTTCAGTTGATAGATGTTTGCACCCCCAACCCCCCCACCTCTTCTGTTTTGGCTTTCCTGGAGGCTGGTCCCTGTCAGCATGCTGCTTGTGGGTTCTTTCCCCTCCCTCATTATCTGCTATTTGCATCCCCTTTTCTCCCTCTCACTGGAGCAGAACATGGTAGTGTTTTGGGGTTTTTTCACACAGCCGCAGGACGCTAACAAGACCCTGAAAATATCATCTTTTGGCTATGCACAGACCCTTTCAGGCTTGTCCCAGCCTAATCTGTATCTAGCTGCTTAATCGTAGTAGGAACAACCACATTTATTTCACTGATAAAATGTGTCAAACAGAAGACATGACTCTGTCTGCCTTCCCCCTGTCATTACAGCTGTTGTGGAGCAGTCAGGCTCCTGACCTAAGGGCACATTTTTTATGCCTAACATAAAACTCTTGAGATCATGCAGGCAGAGTAGTTCAGATAAAGAAAAAATGCTTTGATTGTTTGTTCATTCAGCCAAAAATAAGAGCAAGAATTACCCTTTTGGGCTTCCCCCTCCATTTGTGTTATGTATCAGAGTTTAAATCTGCTGTGAAGTGAAGAAGATACAAATGACCTTTTACAGAAAATGTAACTTAATTGAATGGCAATGTGTCAGACACAACTAAAGTTCCTCATTTTGGAAGGTTGTTGTTTTTTGGTTTTTGGGTTTTTTTTTTTTTTAAGTGGCTTTCTGTGATGTAGAGGAGCTGTGTTACCTCTTACACCAAAGCTTCAATGAATTGCTGGTACAGTTGCCCTCTGGACTGAAGGCACTGTGAAACTTGAAGATGTAAGAGAAATCTGACTTGAAGAAGATAAGAGTGAAGGGGGATAGCAGCAAGGATTTCTCCCACTTAATTGGTACCAATCAGAGTAAAACTAGCCTTTCAGGAACACTCAGCTTCAATGAAGTGTGATCACAAACAAGAATTATATAGCATATAGGCAATTTACCTTCTCTGTCACTTTCCAGCATTGTTTCAGTTTGCCAGAATGCTGCTCCAACAGACAAGAGTTCAAAATGTGTGTCTGACAAAATATCCAATGTGCTGAACAGCACATCTGAACGTAGGCAGGTGCACAATGGGCATTTACACAGGTCAATGAATGTGTATTTTGATAAGTTTACAGTATTAACAGTAACTCCAGGCACCTTATCTTAACAGTATTTATGATGAGCCACATAGATAAAATATTCAGGAGGTTTACTATCTATTTGAGGAATTTCTGGTTGTTGGTGTGATATGCTAATTAGCGTAGAGGCAGGATGGTAAGCTACAAAATGTACCACTTAGTTATGGATTAATCTTTATCCTTTCCAATTCTAATGACTTTTGCTGAATATCTTTATAATAGTCTGTGAAAGACTCCTCTTCTCTTTGTTGTTTAAATTGCTAATGAGTCTTTAGCATTAGGCTAGAAACTCCCTTATTGCCAGATTGCGTTACAGTAACTAGTATCTTTGATTCATCTCAGCAAAAGTTCTTGCTTCCTTTCCAAACCTGCTAACTGGGCAAAGGGTGTTCTTTGTGTATTTTTATTCAGTGGGTCTAATGGCCTGAACAACAACTGTGTTATCCTGTTCCTGCACGCTTTACTTCAGAGATGGGGAATAGGGAACTTAATCATCCAAATTCTGTCCTTTCTCCTCACACTCAAAAAGATATTGAACAGCTGGCATTTTAGCTGGAGTTTTTGATACAGGAAGTTGTTTGCCACCATGGTGCTTAACTTCTGTTAGATTAGTTCAAGCTAATTTATCTTCCTTGCTAATGTTTAATCCCATCTTTTATCCAGTACAAGAGAAATTTTAAGGGATGGTGGCTTGATTCCTTGCTCCCAGGCTGAGTATTACTTGGAGCAGTTGCTGTTGGAGCTGTTAAATTATTTTGCATTTGTTCAAACTTCTGCAAATTGCTGGAAAAACCATATTTTTGTCAAAATGCTTCTTTAAAAGTTTTTGAAAAATGTTGGTGGGGTTCAAGAAGACAACTGCTAGTGGAGATAGTGGTCTTATTGCTTCATCCTGACTCTTAACTCCACTGTTCCATTTGGAGGCTTTCAGGTCCCTGCTTTCATTCAGGAGGTCCCAAGGTGATGTTATGTCAGTGAGTGATCAGTGGCAGTGTACACATGGAAAAGGACAGTCTTGCAGTGCCCGGGTGTTGGCTTGGATGGAGGAGGGACAACAGAGGAGCTGTGTGCCCATGGCCCTGAGGGCACTGCAGGGTTGGACTTGGTGTGGGAGAGAGGCTGAGACCAGAGTTTTGTATGTACAGCAAAGTGCTGCATAACAATTCTGATGAGAAAATGCAAAAAATGGCTAGCAGAATATTTGTTGCATAATTGAAAATGCAATAAATGATGATGTCTGTGGATGATTAATTCTCATTGGGATTCCAGAGCTCAGTGGTCCTTCAAAACTGTGTGGATTACTGCTGTGTCTTGGAACAATGCAGCTGATGTGTTGGTGATGCAAAGGGAGAAGTGTGTGGCTGACGGATGTTTAAGAAAAATTCTCTAAAATACTCAATGCCTTAGACTTCATGCTCCACTGCTGGCACTGAAAATCTGAGCTCCTCTGATGGAACATGTATGTCATCCTTGTAAGCCAGCTTTAAGCAAGGGAGATATTCCAGAGTGTTTTCAAAATAAGCAGTTCAATCAAGAATGCTTTCAAAGCAATTTTGTGGCTTGCTGCAGCTGTTATCTACTTCCTCTTCCCTGACCTTTTCTTCATCCTCTTGCCCAGTACTGTGAGAATAGCATGACTTGTGCTTCTGGGCATGAGTTAGTAACACAGCTTCCAGCTGTGAGCGAAGGGTTGCTTAAGAGTTGTCACCTCCTGTGTAGCTGAGGCTTGGCCTTCTGCTGGCTGGGAGCAATGTCTGCCTCCAGGAAGATGGATTTGTCTGTTATCACTATGCCGCTTTTGAGGTTAGTTAAAGGACAGATCTGTGAACTTAGTGGATATTTTTTCTTTTCAGGAAGAAGAGATGCCAGAAGTAGAAATTGACATTGATGACCTTCTTGATGCAGCCAATGAAGAGGAGAGAGCTCTCAAATTACAGGTAATATTATTTTATAATTTTAAATCAGAGTGGAGTTGAAGTAATGCATCTGGATCCGTATTTTATGCTTGATTGAATCCACTGTAAGTGTAGAATTAGAACTGAGAGATTCTTAGATCTGAGTTTAGCATAAACTACTAGACTGCTCAAAGATAATCAAAATTCTTCTAGTTAAAATTTCTGGAAGATAGGTGATAACAAGAGTAAACAAATGTTCAAAGAATCCAGTAATACAGGGAAATGTGCTAAGCCATATTAGCCTCATTCTAATTTCTACAAATGTATAAAATAAAGACCAGAAAACATAAAAAATAAAGAATAGAAAACCTTAAAAAAACAAAAAAGCTCAGTCACACAGAAAAACTATATGGCTGAGAGTCAGTTATGATGACCAGATAGTTTCTGTGATTCATTTCAGCAGCAGAAATGTATGTGCATGCATATACAGACCAGAAATCTTCCCTTGTCCTTAGATTATTGGTAATTATTTCTTTGGCTATACTAGCCAAAAATTGGAACCCATCAAGCTACCTTGGAGTTACCTGTCAAAAAGCTTGAGGAAAGGGTAAGATGGTCAGTAACAGAAATTAGTAGGGAAATTCAAAAGTGGTCTGCTGAAATTACACAGTTCAAACCAGTTCTCTAATTCTTTGAATCCTGTGTGATGTAGAAATAAATGAATGGAGGGGGAGAAGAAAAGAGGCATCAATATCTATCTATTTATCTATTATCTATCTCAAGGTATAAAACCAATATGAAGGGTCTCTGTTTATTATCTTTTCAGATGCCTTATTAAAAGGAAAACTCTTCCAGAGCTGTGGTTTGCCCTCAGCTTGCTTCTGGGAGGTGACTAATGTGGTGCTTAGATTGCAGCACATCTGATTTTAGTTGGCACCTTTTTCTCAGTGCCCACTGGTCAGCCCCAGAGACGTGGGCCATGGCCCTGGGCTGTTTACTCAGCATTCATTAATAGCTTTGCTGCTTGTGTGTAATGTAGCTGCAGCACCTCCCCTGCTAGGAATAACTAACGTCTGTATTTCTGCATTACAAAGACTCTGGTGCTCTCACAGAAAGCTGCTCTTCATATGTCTGTTGCTGGGAGAAATGGTCTTGGATTCTTTTCCTCTTTTCAGTTTTTCTTGGAGAGAAGGGTTTTGTAACTTCCTACCCAGAGGAAGAAGGCATTATTTCTCTCGTCTTACAAATCGTTCTGATCCATCTAGGGAGCAAAAATGACTTGCTATAATGCATGTTTTTCAGTAGCATCTTCATTCAGTGATTCCTGGTTCTTGCTTCTTTTCTTTTCCCCCTCTCTTGTCAGGTTTCATACTGTGACTTGTTTATGTTCACTGTTATTCTATATGGGAACTGACTCTTTCATATTTTGCTTCTAGGAAACTCTTGTAGATTGCTACAAACCAACAGAGGTAAAAGACTTTTCTTAAATACTGTTCACATGTGAAAACTGTAGCTGTGTTCAAGATAAAGTAACTTTATTTTTATACTTATGATAAAGTAATTAGAGGAATGTTAATGAGTAGCTGATGGACTTGGGGCTTTATATCCTGGAAACGTTTGTGCCTGCCACTTAGCTACGGTGGGAACATGATTGGGCCTGGTGGAGGAACTGCTAGTCATTCCAGCTTAAGTGTCAGTGTGGTCTTCTGTCATGTCCATACTGACTATACTGATGCTTAAAGCTGTCATGTTGTAGAAAAACTAAATTCTCATCAGATGGTTAAAATATTTGCATGATGTACTGTGCTCTTCAATGTGAAAACATTTAATTTTATCTTTGATAGTAAAATTGTTTATTCTAAGAACTGTTATGCAGATATGCAGCTCTGCTAATTTTATTTGTGAATGGACTTGAATAGAATCATGGGATAACCTGAACTAGCAAGATTTAGTTACTCAACTTTCAACTTGCATATGTGTTAATGTGTCCAGTGCAAATATAGCCTACTTCTCATATAGTAATGTGTGCTTAGTAGGAAGAGTAAATATTGTAAAAAAACCAACCCTTAAACTCATTGAGGAAAAAAAAAATCAAAATTCTAGGTCATGGGTCAGTTTCTTGGTTCCCTTTATAAGGTCAGTGCTTTCTCAGAAGCAGCTGGTGCACAATATTTAATAGAGGGGATGGCTTACAGGATTTTCCTAATCAGAGACCTTTCAGCTGTGTGTGACTAGAAGCCAGGTGTTGAGTTTTTGAAACAAGGCTGTGTATAGGTTAGTTCTTCTGTAATATCTGCAGCTATAACCAAATAAACTACTGAGGCTTCAGGATAGCCAGACTGTTAGGAAGAACCACTGGTGTGGTTGAATAAGCAGTTCCTGGTCCATCAGACATTTTCTTCAGGGCTTTTCCATTTTTATTGATTCTGATGGTAAATTGGGAAAATTCTCCAAAATTGCTATTATCGTTGCTGGTACAAACTTTTTGACAGTGAGAGAATTGACTCAGAAAGACTCACATGATAACACTTGCATAAGCTTGTTGTGTGTTGTACCTTGGTTTCTTTACTGCAGATAATACACATGTCCCACTGTGGAGATGCCATAGTGCCAAGTCTTCAGATGTCTCACTGTAGTAATGCTACACTACAGATGACCCCTGTCAGCCTCCTCCAGCCTTCTCTAAGCAAGTGGTGGTTTTTCTTAAGACAGGTGGGAAGACTGATATGGCATCTGATATGGCCTGACATGGCTCCTCTCACAGTCTAGTGAGAGAAAGTAGGTGTAATGACTGTGAGGGACAAGCTGCCAAGAGTTTAAAAGTCATTCGTGTGCTGACTTCTTATCTCCGTGTTATCTGAGGGCAGATGAAGAAAGCAGAGACTCAAATAATTACTCTTCCTTCTTTACTGAACATGTAATATGAAGCTTAACACAATGCAAGGACAAATTTCAGAGAGCTGGTAAGGGTATGTGACAGATGTTAGTGAGTTTTCCACTGGACACCATGGTTGTAGATCTTCAGGAAATACTTGTGCCATGCTGGTAAATTAAGTTGGCATGGCAGTTCACAGTAAGAAACATCCTGGACACGTGTGCTTGACTGCCCTCAAGGCATTGGATCAAGGTGAGATTTTAATACTGAAGCGGTGAATCGTGTCTTCAGTTTTCTGGTGATGGGATGGAGGGAGCTCCCTTAGCTGGGAGAACATCCATATTCCTTGACAATCTTTTGAGGTAGCCAAGATGAACTTAATCCACTCTCCTATTAGGATAGCTGCCAAAATGACAGTCACTTCCCAGCAGTATTTTCAAAGCAGCAGTTTTACTTCATCTGTGACTGCATGACTCTTAACTTAGGCCACTTAAAAATAGTGATTTTTAATCTGCCATGTGTGGACTAAAAACAGCCTTTAAGTTGGCTTAAAATTGCTCTATGAGCATCCACACTTTTTCTAGAAAATCTGCAATCTTTTTATACTTGCAGACCATTCAAAACTATTGAGGTAATTGACTTGTGAAAATATTTTTGGAAGATTTGTGGAAAATGGGCATGAACTGATGGAATTTCTCCTGACCAATCAAATACAGGCAATCAAGTGCACTAGGGTTTTTATCATCGAGTTACACAGTTTGCAACAGGCAATAATCCCTAACTGAGGAAACAGTTATGTAATATGATGTCTCTGCTATTCAGAACATAAAGAAAAATAGTACAGGCAGAAAGCTTAATAACTTGAAGCTTTTGTCCCATCTGTTAAAAAAGCCTTCTAAACCTGCAAATGTATATCTTAAGTCAGTTTTGCTTAGTGTCTCTCATTTAGAGTAAAGGTTAAGGAAAGACTGAGGGATTTTTGAATGTGTTCTGGATTGACTTTTCATTGGAGGAAACAGTTATCCAGGTCACTTGAAAAATGGAAAAAATTTTCTGCCTCTAATAATTTGGTCAAATACAGTAGCTGACAGTAACTTATGAGGAACTGTTATGAAACCTTTCTTCTAATGGAAATATAGCTAGACTGTTGAATGTGCTCTAAAACATTAAAAGATTTTCTAAGTTAGCAGTTATGTCTGTTTTCATTTGTATGGAAATATGCTTAATGTGTGAACTTTAAGAGTCATGCACACAAACTTAAAGGGTATAGTATCTGCTAAATCAGTGCCATAACCAAATTTTGGATCTGAACTTTTGTGATGGAAGAGTAGCAGGGAGCAGCAGCATCCTCCTGCATAGTCTCTGTGCCATAGCAGCCAGCTCTTCATTCAGTCCCATGCGTCAGCTGCAGAACCTTTGTCAAGTTGCTGTCTCAGATCTGTTTATATGATGGAAAATCTTAATGTAGTTCACAGGAAATTTTGAGTCTCCTGTTAGCAGTGAATGTAACAAAGAAATTTAATCTGCTATCTTAATGATAAGGTTTAGATACTTGACAATAGACTTCTATTTAGAATAGGAAGACTTGTGGTTGTGAAATCAATCAGTGAAGTTTTTTCAAGACATATGCTTTGAAGAAGGCTGACTAGATCTGTGTTACTATATCTCTGCTTATTGGTAGCAGCAAAGCCTCTCATTCAGACTGGTCTTTGGAGAAAATCTGAAATATTTGTGGTTGATGTGAATTAAAGCTTCTCCTGGTGGGACTGCCAAAGTGATGATAGCAGAAATGACAAGGAAACCCTTAAACTATTCTGGGAGAGAAATCCAATGAGTGGGCAATTTTTATGTGTACTGACTCCAAAAGATGCAGCTGAGCAACGCAATGTCTGCAGATGACGAATGTTTGAGGATAACTGGATAAATTAGATTTGCAGTGTATTTGCTTCTTTTTTTTGTCATAGAAATATACAAAGCTTCAGAGGAATGGATTGGAGATCTCTCCCATTCAGGCAGGATTAAATCTATCCAGAGAATTTTGTTAGTAAAATTCTTCACTCAGTGCAAAATGGGAGAAATAGGAGATGAAGCTGGACCATTAAAGAAAGGTGCATTGCTTGGAACTTTGCAAAAAAACCTATGTTGAATTGTGCCTATTTTCTGGAGAACTTGGGCAGAGATTTAGGTCACTGGCTACTCAGTTACTTCAGTGGCTGGACTACTTCACTTGATTTTGAAAAAGGTAGGGACGCCTTTGCTTAACTACATATTTCCCAAAGCTTAATTCCTAGTTGGAGCAAATGATAGGCTTGTGATGCAGCTTTTTAGAGTCATCTAGGCACTGTGGTTTTTAGAGCTAAAAACTGTTTTGTGCATGTGTTTGGATAATGCATGTGTTTAGTATGCAGGCATGACTAGAAAGCTCAGGGCTTCTGAAACAGAACCCCTAAATTTTGAGGGATCATGTGTTTATTTTGGTTCTACTATGTAATGAATTATTTCAAGTTAATGTTACTATTTGTTTTTTTTTTTATTGTAGTTGCAAGACAGCAATATGTAGGATAGCCATTCAAAGCAATGGTCACTACAGGTGTGTCCTAAAGCCTCGATGCAGTTTATTGCCTAATATCTGGGCAAGCCTAGGAACTCATAGACATTTATTGCAGGGCAGCTTATGGGTGGTAAATTATTAAGTCACAGTAACTGCATTCTGTGCTCATACTACTTGAAATCAAATAAGACAATTTGTAGAGAAAAAAGGTTAAGAAACATGCATATTTCAAAGCAATGCAGACCGAGGCATTTCTAATAAAACGTGATTTCTTGTTCATCCATTTGACCACTGAATTCAGTGGACTAAAACTGTTTATGTGCCTGCTGAGATCTGCCCTATATTGTACTACAGTGTTGGAGGGAATTAAGCTTTCATGTTTTAATTTCTGCAAGTACTCATGAATACAGTGTATAGATATCCATAGCAATATTCCTTCGAGTGGAGGAGCAAATGGTGATCTGACAAGAATAAGCTGTGCTTGTTTACATGCTGCTGAATTAGAGGATAACTGAACTGCAGGTCTTTACCATGGCTAAGCTTTGTGGTATGTAGTTACTGCCTTGTACAGGGCTCACCGAGGACCTAAATTGCTGCATATTGTCTTTCACACTGCATATTGTTGTCCTCTGCACACTGATGGTGCTGTGGCCTCATTGGAGAGGGCATGTTGATGGAATCATTCAGTGAGGCTACAGAGATGCTGCACCTGTTGGTGCTAATAGAAGGCGGCTTCTGGCCCCGTTCTCACAAAACATTTGTACCTCATCCGTTCTCTTCTTTCTGTACAATTGGCTTCAGGTTTGAACCTTGTCGAAGGCAAGGTGTTTGGCAGTAGGACTGGTAGGGTTCCCTCTTCTCTTCTTCTTCCTCTTTTTAATCTCCTTGCCATTCAGATTCTTTTATTTTTTTCTTTTTTTTTTTCATTGCTATTATTTAGTTTCTTCCACAAGTAGCTCTGGGATTGCTCTCCAGGCTGACTTTAGTTTTTACATCAAACCAATCAGGCCATCTCCAAGAAATAGCCTTGGGCAAAGAGTTATGGAAATCTTGATTTTTGACTTGGCTGCAGAGAAGTAAAGCTGTGAAGCAAAGCTGACTTAGGATTCATTTCATGCTCTAGTGAAGCAGGAGAACTAGAAACTCTAAATTTTAGTTTAAGAACTAGTCCTACTATATGTGTACTGTTTGTGAAAGAAAAATCTGGACAGAGAGTCTGATTAGTCTTCAGAATTAATTGGAAGACTTGAATAGGAAGCCTGGAATTCATTTTCTGGCAAACGACCTCATTAAAACAATGAATCACACCACCGAAGCAGAGAGGTGAAGTGAGTTTCCACTTTTTCTGAAGTATCATTTCACCTTTTTTGTCATTTTTTTTTTTCCCTAAGGTTGAATATAGATGATTTCAAATGAACTACAGATTTAGTCTATGTCTCATTTCAATTTGCCTTTAGAATTCTTCTAGAAACAGTGATTTAGTAGTAAGAATTAACTGGACTCTCAACACTTGTAACAAAGGTGTCCCCTTGCAGAATATCTGTAACAAGAATTTACACTGTTTGTGTAAATTTTTGCTTTTTAAAAAAAAATAAATAATTTTGTATTTTATTTACCAATACACAAAGTGCTGGTGTGAGATTTTTCTTCTATTAAATGTGAATGTAGATTGTTTATTCCTGGCTGTAACCTGCCAAGAAATAATTAATAAGTTCTTGAATCTTTAGCTGAGTTATTCTGAAATGTTTTTCAATTCTGTGAATTAAAGTAGTATAGTATACATAGGTAGATAATTCAACCCGTGTTACAGGACTGCTTGTAACATAGATTTGTACATGATCAGCTTTCAGATGCTAAATTTCAGCATATCTCGTTGGAGGGGATTTCGATATACTGCTCTGTGTAAAATGATTTTTGTGTATGAGGTAGAGATAGATGTGTATATTAAGCCTTGACCCAAATGACCACATGGAATAAAACTGCAATTTTTGAGTGATGGCTAAAGAAAAAAAAAAGGGGTATTACTGTCATAAAGCTGAGTTAATTACAAAGCGAAGGCTTATTGAAATGCTGTGAAATCTCCTTTCCTGCCTCCATGAGAGAAAAGGTATGTCTTTTCTAGAATGCTGCCTTTCCTTCATAGGGAGCTGCAAAGCAAGAAAGGCAGAAGCACCAGAGCACAACTGTGTTAATGACAGCCAGGTCCATGCAAGTGTTGGATGCAAAATGATACTTTAATCAGAAATGTGCTGAACCGATGCTGTGGTTTGTGCACCCGTGGGATGTGCACAACAGCCCTACTGCATTACACAAAATGTCAGCCACATACAAAAACGTCTTGTTGGGTTTTACTCTTTGGTATTGCAGATTCTTATTTCAAGAAAAAATATCTCCTGAGGAGTAAAGCATTGTAAATTATTGTATGAACTTCTTCGAATGAATGCCTCAAGAATAGCTGCAGTTACTTCAGATCTGTTTAAGGGATTGTCCCTACATTTTGGTTTATTTTGACAACACTAAGAAGTTTCCAGGTGGTGTCAAACTTGCCTGAAAACTTCAAGCAAATATCTTGTTTTACAAAGGAAGATACTTGTGATACCTCTTCAGAGCATAAAGGGAGGAATTCCTTCCTCTTGTTCTAATGTCGCATTGAAAAGCAGCTGGCCCCGGCTGTGTTTCTAAGGAAAACTTGCTCTGAACTCTCCCAGGTTGTGGGAGAAAACAGGCAGGGAAATGGCAGAAGTGCCTCCTAAACAGTCCCGGAGATGTCCTGTACACTGTATAGATAGATGTACTTCTTGTAAGGCTTTTACTTTCAGCTTCTTTGAAGCTGTTGGACAGTTTCCAGATGGAGTGTCTTGTTGCTGCCTTGATGGTCAGTGAAGGTGGTATAGAGTACTTGTGGCTTGAACAGGCAAAATAGAGTTTTTCAAATGGAAGAGCTGCACTTCAGACCATTCCTTCCCAAAGCTGTCTTAATCTTGCATGTTGGCATGGGAGTATAGATTTTTGTTATGGAAAGAGCTGCTGAAAAACAATACTAAAGGCCTTAATTCCAAGTGTAAATGTTTTAAGATCACATTAGGGAGTTTATTTCTGTAATCATTTTACTGCAGGATTTCACTGAAGTTTGATAGTAAAAAAATCCTAAGGTGTCTTTGTATGTTTCAAGCAGCATCATGCAACATCGTTTTGCATTAACTGTCAGGTCTTTACAATGATGAAAGGTTGACAGAACCTTTCAAAGTGTATTGAAACCTGTGAATTTTTGGAGTAAACATCTTCCTCCTTTTTCTAATTTTTGATTGTAAAAGTACTGGACTCTGGCAAGTTTAGATTGGGCGTTGTTGCAGTGAATTGTGCCTATGTGGAAAAACACAACTTCTAGAGGATTTAGGGGAGGGGGAGGATTTGGGGTCTTAACAAATCTGTTTTTCTGATCATCTCTTTAGGCTGTCTGTCTGTCCAGATGGGAAGTGTGATACTGATGTATTCCTGAACTGGCCTTGGCTTAGGTCAAGGTGCAGGCCAGAATATAAAAGGTTCTCCGGGAGCATCTGTAGACCACACTGACGTGTATCTGCCTTTGCCGCTGTTAGTTGCGGCCACAGGTAGTGTTGGTGCAGTGATAGCCACGGTGCAGCAGTACATGCAGTTCAGGACAGACATGCATAAAGTGTCAGGAAAGGAAATTGGTTTGTTGAGGTGATAACTGTGAGGACTGTGGTCCCACTAGAAAAACCTGGTATATTTCTCAAGTTAAAATGCACATTTACAGAGACTTTCCTTATGCAAACTGTAGTACCTGGATAATGAATGTTTCAGTGTGACCTTTTTTGAAAGATACTCTGTTGGCATTTAGGTGGTAACTTTCTCCATTGTAATTTTTAGCTTCAAGCGTTCAGACAAGAAGTCATGCCTTTGTTGTTTCATAGCATCATAGAATGATCTAGGTTGGATGGCACCTTAGAGATTGTCTAGTCTGAATGCCTGTCAAGGGCAGGGACACCTTCCATTACACCGTGTTGCTCAAAGCCTGGTCCAACCTGGCTTTTCACATCAACCTGACTGCTGACTAAATCCGTAATTACATTCCATGTTTATAGCTAACAGATTTCTTATATAGTACTGTGGTAAGCATTATTTTCCCAATGTGACAGTAAGGAGGTGATTTAGCTTTTAATGCATGTGCAGTTACTATAAGAAGTTAATTGTTTGCCAAAAGAATTTCAGATAATGATGCAATTCTGTAAGCTTCTGTTCTCACATATTAAGAGTTCTTTAAAAGAAGGAAATCTGCTGAAACCTGGGAAAATATTACTGTGAATAAAGGTGTGGTAATGAATTGTTTTGTTGTGGTGGGATTTTGTTTGTTTTGGGAGGGTTTGTTTTTGTTTTGTTTTGGGCTTTTTTTTTTTTCCAGAGTAGTGTCATTCACTTAGCTCTGCAACCAGTTTTACCCATCATAAGCCAGTGGTGCTACCTCTGGCTCCTTGTTCCTGCCTTGCCTCAGACTGGTACAAGTGTTAGCGTGGGCTGGGTGGCGAGCCCGGTCACAGGGATGAGCCAGCTTGGAAAGTAGCAGGGCAAGAGGAAAAACAGATGAATTTTTAGCCATATCAGCTTTCTGTTATAGCTGAGTTTGCAGCCAACCGAAATGCTAGTGCCGGCACGGAGAGTGGTGAGAGTAACACCTCTTTTGGCAGGAGTGCTGGTTTCTGTGCAGGCTTAAGCTGCAACAGTCTGCTTTGACTGTTTGCATTGTATCCAACCACAGATTTTGCTTCATTCGATAATTGGTGTAAGGCCCTGTGTAGTAAAAGACTGAAAGGTGGCTAACAACTGAGCCAGCACACTCAAGGAGGAAAAGCTAGTCATTCACACCTCTGCCAGGTGATGAGGATATGCATTTAAGGTTCCTGATGATCAGGCCAGAGAAATTCAAGCCTAGCAGTAAAAAGTTAAATAAAAATTTATAGTTTGCTTTCTAAAAATTCTCAATCATGGTATCATGGATTCATTAAAATTATTCATATTTTCCTTTTTTTTTTTTCCCCCTAGGAATTTATCAAAGAGCTGCTAACTCGGATAAGAGGAATGAGGAAACTCAGTCCCCCTCAAAAGAAGAGTATATAAATAACTCGAAGTAGTAGCACTCTGTAAAAGACATGGCAAGGGAAATGGGACTTTGAATACAAGACCTTTATTAAAATAATTGTCTTTCTCCACAACTTTTTTGATTTTATTCAGTTTTGACTCAAGGAATTTATTTTGTGTGTTTTAAGGGTTCTTTTTTAAGTGTCAAATTTTTTTTAATCAAAAATATCAGCAATTTGGATGCTGCTCAACTTCCAACTGAGGATTACTGAAGCAAGTGAAGAATCCAAGAGTTAGTGGTGGGGGGCAGCAAGCCTATGTGTTGAACCAGAAGATCTTGTAAATTTACAGAGCAGGGAGACTTCTCCTTGCAACTAGTTGGATAACGTTTCTTAAGTTGGTTGTACATTTAACTCATGGATGTCAAGTTTCTTGTGCTTGTCTGTACATAAATTTTAAAGTGGGTTGCGAATACTGTTTCACATGGATGGAAGGAAAAGTTTGTTATAGTAAATTATTTAAATGATGGTTATTGCAAATTTGCTACCAGAAGGTACCAATTTAGATTACTAAAATGAGTGCTGCCATTTTTCTAAATACCCTTAAAAGCAGCACAGTGAAAAATTTCATCATATCTCCTTGTTTGGACCACAGCATATGAAAATTGGAAATTTTAAGGGCTTAATTTGTAGACTTAAAAGTTATTTGATTGACTTTGATGCTTTGCCAGGATCACTTCCTCTCCACCTTGTCTTGGAGCTGTGCTAACCTATACTGAACAAGGGCCTGCAGTGATATCTAGAGAAGTGTTCATCACCATTTAAAAGCTGCTTCATGCTGGAGGAAAGGCAGTGATACCAAAATGAATTGCAAGTACTGTATTGCATTTAACGATGTGGTCTTAATCAAGTGCAGATTCCTCTCCTATAAAGGTAGGCAAAGAATAATACAGTCTGTGTTTATGGCTCTGCCCTGAGAAGTGGGGAGACTTCTTATCTTGGGCTCTAGTACTTATAAAAGCAAGAACAGACAGATCCCTGCTCCCTTCTGAAAAATGTCCTAACTGGAATGTTCAATAAGCTACCATTTACTGGTAGGTGATGCTAGTCAGGCATTTTATATCAAGGGTGCTCTGAACATATTTTATTTTTCAAAAGAAGTACATGTTTGTGAATTTTATGTATACTGGCAAGCTTTTTTAATGTATTTAATTTTGTAATGTTTACCGATGATTTTATTTACCAGATATTTACTCAAATAAATGGAACAACTTGTGACTTGTTACATGTACACTTTACAAGGCTACTGTTCCTGAGTAGGTTTGTAAATGGAATTCTTGTCAAAAAGAGAAGCCTGTGAACTGGTAAGTACATGGGAACCAGCTGTATTGGCTGGATTGACCATAACTGGCTTTTAATGTGCCCAGTATCACTCAAACTCCTGTAACCTCGTGCACAACTTCACTTTTGAAACTCTTCTGCAGATGAGGCTTTCCTTTCCTGTGCCTGAGGGGATTTTAAACAGGGTGGGGGAAAAAAAACCAACTTGGAAATCCTTTCAGATATATGCTGATAAATTCAGGTAATTTTTTCTGTCCACCAGAGGTGAGCGTAGGGGAGGGCTTACACTCCGTGGTTCTCAGTTTTCTACTGAAGGTGTGGCAGAAGGGGATCTTTCAGTCTGAGGCACTCTACCTTTCTTTCCTTACGCATCTTTCTGAATTCTCAAGAAATTCCAGCAACCCTCAGAAAAACTTTCCTGCAGCATTTTAAAGTTAAATCTTGTGTTTTGCTGAAGTTGCAATTTAGCTCGGCATTCCTAAGGAGTCATGCAGCAAATTTTTCTTAAGTTGTGAAATGAAACCTGTGCTTCGGAGAGATCGAGGTGGGAGAGCTTGTGAATTTGTCTGTTTTTGTGTTGGGATCTCCAGCTGTTGTCAACACTATCAGTGGGATGTCTTTGGTTCTGAAAGAGGCCCATAGGAATGATGTGTCTTGCCATAGGAAGATTGTCTCTCCTTCGTCTGTGCTTCTTGCAGAGGATCTCATGTAGCTAGATCTAAATGACCAAGTTTGTGTCAACATTACCTTTTGAAGGAGAGAATGTGACAGGAAAAGCTTCCTTAGCTGCTTAGGTGAGGGCTCTTTTGTTAGATTTTTCACTCAGCTCTGGAGGCAGAAAACAGTAGTGTTAGTAAGGACTTACTAGCAAGCCTGATGTTTGAGTATGCAGGTATTTTTTTCTGGAAAACCTTTGTTTGTAAACCACTGGGAGCCTTTTTTGGACTCCCAAGTTTAGTATGTCCAAAATGGGAAAAAAAACTTTTGATTTGAGACTTGTTGGCAACTTATGTTTAAAGTTTTGAGCTGGAGCCTGAACTGTCTGCTCGTGAATACTGTTCCCTGACTCATAAATTTATTCACATGCATTTGATACATGGGCTGAAAAAACTGAGAGCATGGAATATACCTTTTCAACTTCTGAGGTGGTTACAGCTGCTTACATTTTGCAGGTGATATTTAGAAACAACCCAAAGTCTGAACCATAAGGGTTCTAGCAATTTCCACATCCACAAGTGCATTTTGTGACTTCACTTAAAATTTCAAAGATCACTTATTTCCTTTATAATAATAGTGTTCAAAATCAGAAATGTGAATTATGGCAACTGCACCAATTCTCTCCTTTTCTACAGCAAAATACTATCCACAAATATTTTTTCTTTCATGTTGTTTTACTGAAAGCTGCCCACCCACCTGCATGAATGACACATTTGTGTCTTTTGTCCTTCTCATCTTGCACTGAAGTAGCTGGGAAAGGTAGCAGTCTATCCCTTCTAAAACCAGTAGGTTTGATGGTACACTTAGAAATGCTGAAGACTGGGACAACACTTAGTATTTTCTTCCCTCATGTAGATGGGACAAGTCACTTCTGTGAAGGGCTTCCTCTCCTCCAGCTCCACGGATTTTGCTGTCTTACAAGTGTCAGTGAGCAAAACCAAGCTCTATATAGCTTTTGTTTGCAGCTGACCTGATTTTCCTGGGGACTTACAGGGTCTCATTCTTGCTAATTTTTACTTAATGGAGATACTCTTGGCCTTGGTGTAAGTGAGGGAAGAATTGACCCATTCACTAAAGATTTAATTGTGCTTTATGTCTTTATACTGTGTGGGTGTTCTTGGCTCTGGGGCAATATTCAAGGGGCATATCAATAGCACACTGTTACTGAAACAACTGGAAATTAATTCTTACAGCCCAAGCTCTTCTCTGCCTTGGCTGGACAGCTTTTATGAGAAGGGCCAAGTCTTGCTGCAACGAGAGCTTCCTCTGGGCTTTCTAAGTGGCTAATGAAAGGAACTGAAGTTCCTCCTTATAAATATGTAGTGAAGCTGAGGTTTTTGTTTTGGAATTGAAGTGCCTTTCCAGTGTACAAAGATTTCCTGCAAGAGCATGTGTTCCTGGGGTCTGCTTCATGGCATAATTAGCCTTTGCATGTTTTACAGCAGGAGCTGACAGTATGATGTCTCCCATGGTTGCTCTTCCAGTTGGCTTAGAAAGAAAAGGAGATTGCTTGTAATCATATTTAGTGTGCCTCATGAGGCTGCAGTGACAGGGTAGTGTATTCCTGTGGCACAGAAGGAGGTGAGCCATTTGTCTGCCAGCCTCATTTTTGTTTCTTCCCCTCTAACAGTGGGGTTTACTCCTGAGGCTGTGATGCATGCAGGGAATATAAGGGGTTATGTGGAAGGGAGAGTTTTTTCTTCTCCAAGAACAATCAAGAAAAGAGCAAAATACCTGCTCTGTTTGTGCACTTCCAACTCTTTGACACAGGGTCTTGGTAAGAGCTTTCAGTACTTTGCACTGTCAGGTATAATAGCATATGTGATATTGAAATTACTGAGCAATCTATTTCTATGTTGGTTTTGCAGATTTAACAGTCTTAATGTCAGCATGCACCTTCAGGGTAAAAATATAATTATGTGGGCCACATGAATGGAGGGCCTGTTTGCTTGGACACTACAAGAAAATACAGGTCTCATTCTGAATAAACAGCTGAACTTAAAACTCTTGGTAAGTGCTGCAATAAAAGGACAAATTGCTTCTTGGCTGCATAACATTTGTCATTGCCAGCATCGTGCACAGATGGCAAACAGGTACTGAATAACTGCATGCAATGCTTTTTAAAGGGCATTGAGATTTAAGGAGGAAGCCAGAAAAAAAAATCAGACGTTGGGAAATCCAGGAAAAAATCACTAAGAAAATAACCTGTTACATGTTTAGCTGTTAAGAAAACAGAAGAGTCTTGCTTTGCTGCATATATTTCTGTATGAGAAGAAAATGAGAGATAAGAGCATTTTCACATATTGGAGAAAAGAATAAGGAGGAGGAATACCTGGAAGATCAAGAAAAGAAAATGAGGTGTGGAAGGAGTGAGCATCTTGAGGGTAATGGTGAGGAGCCCTTTGAGCTTGCTACTGTGTGAATAGGTGAGACGGACATTTATTAGTATCTCCAAATTGAAAGGTTTTCTAGAAAAGCTTTAATTAGATGAGTTATTCAGTTTCAGTCAAGGTAATCAAAGGCCCTAAAACTCTAGAGTTCTGCTTCATGGGTTTTTGTTTGTTTGGGATTTTTAGTTTTTTGCTTGTGGGGGTTTTGTGTGTTTTTTCTTTGTTTGGTTTGTTTGGTTTTAGATTTTTGTGAAGCAGAGGAAACTAATAAGAAACTGAGTTCTACGTATTGTGGCCATGTAACTGTTTGTGTATCGCTCAAGTCAGTTTACCAATATTAGCTACACATATTTTATACAACTCTACTACTTTTTACTTGACTTTCATGTTACTATTTTTTTTTCTGGAAGTAAGCAAATAGCAAGTGTGAACATAATTGTAGTTGCTATTGAAAGCTAGAGAGACATTGAAGTGATGAAGAGAAAATGTGACTAGAAAGTGCTTGGTGCTGCAAATTTTATTTTTGCCACTGGAGGATTCTGCTGTCAGTGTAAATACAGACTGTTTCTGAAGATTTGAAATTGCTATTTATAATAATCTGACCTAGTGCTGATGGGATTTTATTTGTTTTGGGGTTTTTTGTTAGAACTATTATCCAAATTCTCTGAGCTATTAGCTTACGCTATTTACAAACTTCTGTGGTTTCCATTAAAAAAGGACTTTAGTTGTTTAAAGAAACTGTGCTATTTTAAAAATTAATTTTTTAATATATATATAAAGCTGAAAATTCTTTTGGAGGTGCAGTTAACAGGTTTTGTTTAGTAGTAAACTCAGATGTCTTACTGCATTGGTATTTTAGTTGAACTTGTTTCCTTTTAAGATCAAAATCGAAAATATCCTGTGATATCCCTTAGCAGAGGTTTCAGTCTGAGTAGCTGTGTAATACTGGGTTGGACTTGGAGCAGATAGTTAATTGACAAAAAATGTAGGAGCTGATCCACTTCAACAACAGAGACTTGTTTGACTACCCCTTCTAGGGGACAGAGGGGGATCAGAGCACAAGAAACTTTCCTGCCTCCTTAAAGGAGGATCCTACATCAGTGTCAACCCAGACTTCGTGGATAAGTTCATGTCATGCAGCCCTCAGTCATACTGAGCCTGTGGGAGTTGCAGCAGTGTGTACTATCAGATATATGGCGAACTACATCAACTACATCATGCAGATCTATGACAGGATTGTGCTTATCCAGGACCCGTGTTTCCCTTCATGGTGCTTGACCTGAGGCAAAACCAGGTTGGAATAACCTTTGTTTAATATACCAATTTACAGTAAAGAAGGAATTCCAATAGGGATACTATGTGGAAACTCCCATCAAATACCTGTTGTCTCCTTGTAAGAGAAGCCAATTCGTGACAGAGGTGGCTGTGCAGATCCTGCAGGCAGGTCTCCTTACAGCTGTCTGAACCTGGCTTTGGGTCAGAGCCTGCCTTCCTATTTGTTCTGTCTCTACTACTGCCATAAGTACTAAGAAACCTCATAAAGCAAATGAAAAGGCTTCAGTAGGTGCTTCAGGCTTGTCCAGCAAACAGTACTGAGCCAGAGCCATATCAAGACTACAAATAGTGTGCCATGATGGTGCTAGAGACAAAGGCTAGAACTGACTTGGAAGTGGTTAAGGCCAGGTTTGATGGTGCTTTGAGTCACCTGGTCTAATGGAAGGTGTCCCTGCCTGTGACAGAGGGGTTGGAACTAGATAAGCTTTAGGGTCTCTTCCAACCCAAACCATTCTACGATTCTATGACTTTGTGAACTGCCACTGTGGCAGACTGAATAGTTGTGCTTCAGGTATGTCCTAAGAGTTTCCCCAATGGAGAGGATTTGTGGATGCTGCATGTGGGTTGCTTCCATTGTACCCAGACAACACCATGGGCAGAGGCGGGAAGTGCATTGCCTGATGACTGTACAAGTGTAACAGATCACATGCGGTGTTTGACTACCACATCATATCAGAAATGGAATTGAATTCAACATGTGCTCAAGTGGGCTTTCAGAGAATTTTGTACCTTTTTTCTGCAACTAACCATCCTCAATGACATGTGTGTTTTCTGTTGTGTCTCTCCAGACTTAATTTGAAGTAGTTACTTAACCAGTTTTGCCATCCATTGCCTCCAGTACCTCATGGTGTGTTTTTCTACAGTCGGCATTAATTTTCCCCATTCCTTCAAGCTTAACAGCTTGATTAATTTTTTTAGGGACCTTTACTACTCAGTGGAAATGGAAGTGTGTCATGGTGCTGTTTTTGCCACAGTGGCTCTGCTGTTAATACCAAGTCAATCAAAAAAAAAAAAAGTGTGGTAAATTTTAATGTCTTCTGATTTATGGCCTCATGCTGCCGGAGCTTATTCACCTTTTGCCTTTATTCTATACTTCCCTGAGTAAGTTTTCATCAATGTGTGAATACAACTCAGCCATGTACTGTAAGGAGAGAACAAAGTTCCTAGAGCTAATCAGTTTGTCTTATGTTCTGAGAAAAAAAATATAAATGTGGTCTGTATTTTTTTCACCAAATATCCTGAAGATGCTCCAGTAGCATTTGCAGGGCTGCTGTTTAGAAACCTGAGGGTGTAGTGCAAATAATGAAACAAGGAATACTCACCAAATGGAGACATTCTTTGTGTCCTTTGAAAAAAACCCCAACCGTGTATGTCTCCAAAACTCAGTGCCTGTTGGAGATGAACTTACTTCCATCAGGCTCCACTGGGCTTTGCACTGGGTCCAGGCAGTGGCCCAGTGGAGAGGTGAGTACGGGCTCTTCAGGGGTAACACAGATAAAAGCACCTTTGTGTAATTGCTACCAGCTAAGTTGCTCAATGCTGAATCCAGTGTTTGGGCTGTTCATAAGCCAGTGTGTCAGGCAGAGCATTGGTAGGATGTGTCATCACGTTTTTCCATTTTGCAGTGCCTGTGATATGTACAGTCTCTGCTGCCGCTGCCACTAAGGAATACTGCAGTTTTTCAGGCTTGAAATTAGGAAAGAGCATGTTTTTCACTTGGGAGAGACAGCAGTTTTTTGCCAACCCAAACATACAAATAACTTTGTTCCTCTGATATATGCATCTAAAAAGCAGGTCTTTCAAATAGATATAGCTGTGCATATGCTATTACCAATTATCAGTGTCTGTTTTGATAAGAAAATGAAGCTGTCCAATATTCTTTTATCTGAACTCATTTGATCCATGCCTCCTAAGCTCCAGTTGCCCTTTTAACATAAATTTCAGTCATCAGAAAAGCTGCAACATATTTAGGGAATTTTTCTAGTTGTTGGTTTAGACTTAAAACCAGGCACAGAATGATTACGTATTAGAAAAGGGCTATAACTTTTTAGTAACATTTCCCTCTTTAGAGTTGTCTCAAAGGTATTTGTTTCCATACCAATGATGTACCACAGTAGTACATGTTTTAGAACAGTAAATCCTTAGAATTTTAATAGTTTACCTCAAGTATCTGCTCTTTCTTTTGTCCTCTGATATGCTTTGGACAGGAGCTGTCACTTAACACATTGTATTGATTATTTCTTCATCTATAAAGCTGTACATTCAGCTCAGCACTTAATCACTCTGAGGCTGGATTTTTTTGTCCTTGGCACAAGGACAATGTGTTTAAAAATACATGTCAACTCTTCAAAAATTAGAAGTTTTAATGCTAGGTTTGAGAGAAGTGATAATTGTTTAACTTTTCCCTTTCTGTTTACCTTTGCAATCTGAAAAATCTGATCACTTCCTGTAGTATGATTTTCTTAGTTCTGATCTTGTTAGATACTTCCTAATTAATTTAGTACTTTCATTTCTTATAGTTTTTATTTATGGTTGCAGTTGGTGTCTTCTCTGACAACTGTTCTTCCTCCCTCTCTTGCGCTCTCATCCCTTTTGCAACAGAAATTCAAGTATGTCAAAATTGCGCCACCGCTGCAGAACCAGGAAAGATAACTTGGCAGGGATTCAAGAGATATCAAATAAATCAGATTAACCCACAGTATTGCTGTGGGGTTTTTTCTGGAGAAAGTTAGGCTATCATGCCCAGACCACTCCTGAGTTTCAAATTTTCTCTTTCTCACACAAGCAGACTCTTACCTAGGAGAGTGCTTTTATTTTTCTAGTCAGCAAGCACCCCAAAAACAGTGCTTAGAACTCTGGGAGTTGGTTCAAATATCTCAGATGAAGCTCATTTCCAAGGTTGGCTTTTTGAAAACGTAAGTAAGATTGGGACTGTTCAGAGTCTTTGTATCCAACTGCCGAGTCTTGTTAACTAGAAATTGTGAAGCAACTGTCAAATATGCATTAGGGCAGGGACCACAAAGCAAACAGCAGGCATGGCACAGGAATATGCTGACCTTACGCTTATTTAAAAGTTTCCTGACTGTGTGAACCTTGTTCATCTCAAATGGTCAAGAACTATGAGGCAAGTAACGTAAGCACTTCGAGGCTACGGAGTCCTGAATCTTTTATAATGCATGGGTTGATTGTTTCTTGAGATGCTTTGTCAGAGACCCCTCGTAAGTTGTTCTTGGTGTTGATGGGGGACTGAATCTTCCTTTCTCATCTTCAGCAATTTAAGGAACAGAAATCCTAGGAAAGATGCTGTGCTTGTGATAAAAATAGGTCAAGGGCAATCAGGAAAATAACATTTGTAGATGCTGGAGCTGACCGTGCTCCTGTTCTGGTACTGTGCCTTTTGTGATGCATCCTGTGTAGCCCTTGGAGCTCTCCCTGTTCTGGTAGGACCTCAGATCTGCTTGTGTGCAGAAACCTATGAGGTAGACAAGCTAGGTAAAATTAAAATATGCTGTTGTCACTTGCCATTAGAGCTGATGTAGTTTACCCTTTTTCCATTTAAATACTACTCATTTCATTAACTGGAAAGCAACCTTCCTTCAAAGTGGGTTAGTGATGGGAGTTCTATATTTCACTTCATCTACGCTTTACTGCAGTATATAGGGACTCTGGTGGATGAAACAGTTTTTAGGTGGGTGCTATATAAACAAGCAGCTCTCTTTTTTTGATCTAAATAGTTGAAGATAGAGAGAAACAAGCTCATTTTTAATACGTGTTTAGATTGAAAATGTGTTGCAGCAGAGCCTGGCTATCACCGCAAGCAATTATATTTCCAAATTTTGCCCTTTGGGGACTGAAACTGTCAAATGCTGGACTGTCTGCAAATCAAAAAAGTCTTTTGAGTTCTTTTCATTGTTAAAAGTGTCACTTACTGAGAGCAAACAACTCTAATAAATGGTAGTTGATGCTCAAAACTTGGCAGAAGGTTTCAAAGCTGTGTAATGGCATTTGGGAAATGGATACACAGCTTTCTGCGCCACATGTTTTTGGGAAGCTCTATAGAGGCAGCAAACTAAAATGGCCAACATTTTCATGATATCCCTTTTTTTCCTGTAAATGACAGATTAGGTGTGGGGTTCAGTTTACCCACACATCTTTCCCTCACATTCTGGGACTGCTGTACTGCTGAGGGGAAACAGATAACCAGTGGTTGTGTTCTGTATAAAGCTTTGGACATACATAATCTTAAAAGAATTATGTGAGTGTTCTTGGGATATATTTAAATTAAACAGATTCTTATTTGCAGCTCATGGGAACCGTCTCCATCTCAGGGTAGTGCAGGGAATTGGAAAGCTTCCCAGAGAAAGACCAGAGCTGCATGGAAGGGCAGGTAGGTGATCCCACCAGTTTGTCACGTGTCAGGCAACTGAGAGCCAAGCAGAGGTAAGTGCTTGTAACTCATTACCACAACAGTACATGGAAGACTTAGAAGATATTGACTTAGGGATAGCAAATGACTGAGCTCTTATATTTAAAGTAAATACCACAAAACAATTTTTTCCTATTTGTTAGCATTAATTAAACAGAACTGATTTCTCTACTTCATCTGGTATTCTAGTACCCGCTCAGTTTGTCAAGCCTGAGGTTTCTGTTGCAACCTAAATATCTCTTACTGTCTGCCATTTTGTTATCGTTATCTGTTTCTGCTTTGCAGATCTTGGAGAAATTCCACGAGAGGGTATAAGACAGCATTTTGCATTAATTCACTGCCATGAAACTGGCTGTAAATTCCTATTACTTGCACTGTCCCTGCTTGGATCATGCTTGTACTATCCATATCTGCTTAGGGAAAGAAAAGGACTCCAGTGAGCACAACCTGCCTACCGGTTCCTGTTGGGACTCAGGTAAAACACACAGATCCTCACATGCTCACACGGATGCTGCCTAAAGTGGTGTCAGCGAGTCCCGTGGCTGAAAGCTGAGACACAGGCAGTGCTCCCTCATCTGAGATGGGCCTGTCACCCCGCGCTCAGTTAACAGCAGCGTCAAAAAGCAAGGAGCAGTGCTTCCTTTCCTCTCTGTGGACCTCTAAAGGGTCAATAGACTGAAAGCTTTCTGTAATAAACTGTGTTGCTTTAGGAAAAAAAAAGTGAACTCTCTTGCATCTAATATTAGATCACATTGTCAAAGGAGGTTGCGGTCAATCTCTTTGAAGAGGGAAAGGAAGTCCTGGTGCCCCTGGTAAACTTTGACAGTAGAGCATCTCAGGACAGCAGTTTCCTAAGGAAGATGCTGCTATATCGAATGGTATATCAGTATTTTTCCTTCTTTATGCCCTGATTTCTAGTTTCCTGAAGGAGTAGAGTTGGTCCTTTCAGTAGATGACATGTCAAAAGCATCCAGGAGGAAACTACAGGAAGCTGGCAGTGACTTGGAAAAATGAAGCAAATCTGCAGGGAATCTTTTGGCTGATTCAGTGGCTTTCTAACATCTTTCCTTTCCAGCTGGACCTACCTCCTGGTAGCAAAGGCCCTGTCTAGTCTGAACACATCAGAGAAAGAAACAGCACACTGGTATCTTTAATTTTTAAGGATTAATGAGGTTTTACTGCTTAAGGAGAATACCTAAATGTTCGCTGAGAAGCCTTGTTCACATTTCTCTATCTTTTTCTGTCCTCCATCACCTCGCAGTTGCTCACTGGTGGGATTCGTAAATAATGTAGTATTTTTAAAATACCTTTGAAAAAATTGAATTGTGTAGTATAAAATCACTTGTGAAGAGGGAGCTACAGCAGATATATCAAGCAGGAATCCTGCTGTGGTGCTGTTGTTGTTTGGGTATATTTCAAAGGTTTAAATAGGATTAAGGTATTTATTATTATTAGTGGGAAAATAATCTTTATCCCTCCAGAACATTAGAGATACACCATTTTTTTATGCTGCAGAGAAATACTCTATGGGCAAATACAGGGTTCCTGTAGTCTAAATAGTCAAGCTTGAAGCTCACCCAGCCTAACTGAGGATTTTCTCTTGGTAACCACACACAATGCTTGTTCTGCTGCAGGCTTGTTAAGGCTGAGGCATTTATAATTAACTACTGATTCAAAGGGCCTTGATTTATTGATGTTCCCACATGGGGCACTTTAAAAGGTCCTTTATTCATAAAATAATTACTCTCTTCACAATGTTTCTCACCTGGAGCACTACGAGTTTGAGGTTCCCAACTCACTGGCCATTCTTGAAAACTTTCTGGATGTTGACAAATGAATGAATAGCATATGCCTAGTTAAGAATGCCTGTGACTGCTTGATACTATAACAGTAAAAGAGAAAAACTAAATGAAAAAATAGGCTTTATAGGTAAATAAACTTCCATATTCTGACAGGATAATGCTAGTATATGATTTGTACAGCAGACCAAAGACTTCTTTTCCTCTCAAACCATCCTTTTTTACCCCAAGAACTCTTAAAAATGCAGTAGGTAGCAAAATGTAAAATAATAGTTTTACACTGACCACTGCTTTCTCCTTTGCCCCGTATGTGTGTGCAGCACTTCCTGCTGCTATTTGAAGGGGGAAGATGTGTTTTGGTGTGGTTGCATGCCTCAGTTCCAGGCATATGAATTTTTTTGCTGCAGAGCATTGTCTTTCTGATGCGTGAAACAGAACAAGGTCATCTTCAGCAGGCTAAAGAAGGGAATAAATCAATGAACCACGCAAAGGCAGTCACTGGTAACTAGCTAAGAATAAAGAGTCAGGCTTGGGTATGCAATGCTCACAGTCAGCAAACAGAGCTTGAAATCCTCACGCCAAATGGTGCATTTCTGAGCTCAGGTCAGGCTTGGAGGAAGCTGAGTTGTTATCAGATCTTGGGATGCTGTGGTCTAAGTGAAGGTCAGCTTCAAACAGTGCTTGCTGACAAGTGCAATAGATGAGTTGCTGTGTGAGCTGGGTTTAATGGACTCAAATGAAATAAGAAACATTGGACCCTGAGTGTTGTTAAAGGGTTTTGTGTATGAAGCCATTATCTCTTGTTTTCATAGCCTCGCTGGTTTTGCCTGGCTGGTAGATGGCAGAAAACCTTGTGGGGTTCTTTCTGACCTAGCTGGGAGTTAAGAAGAGACCTGAGTGCCTGACTGCAGGGTTTTCAGCCCAGTGGGCAGCCTGAAAAGAGCTGGATGATTCAAATGCACTATTAAAACACTATAGCTGCTCTAGGAAGGAAGTAGCACATGTGGGGTTTCTTGGGTGCTGAGTCTGGTTTTAGATTCATGTATTGCTCTTTTTTCAGACTGGATGCTCTGGCTAGGTTACGTTGCCTTGAAACACTTGCTTTCAGATGTTTCTAGCTGCATTGAACCAGGCCTTGACCCAGCTCAGTAGAGAAGTCAAATAAAATATTCCTGACCTGCACTTTGCACCTTGCTGTGCTTGCCCCTATGGAGCACTCTGCTGTCTGCCCCTATGGCCTCCAGGCTCTGGTGGCTGTCTTTGCCCTCTCTCACCCATACTCTGACCCCTCCTGTCTTGGCAGCATTTCTCTGCTCCACAAGGGAGGGTGACTAGAACTGCCTCCTGTCCCCAGGGCTCTGTTCAGCTCTCAGTAGCCTCTCAGTGCTATTCAACAGCGCGAAGAAGATGCCCAGGTGTCTGGTCAAGCTGAGGACTGGTGCTTACAGCCAAGTGGCTACACAGCATTCCCCTGCAAGAAATTACAAGGATCTCCCAAGCTATTACTGCTGTGATGTACCTGAGTGGTGTTCTGGGGATTTCCCCTGTTTGGCAGGGAGGCAGTTGCAACACAAATGAGCTTGGCTGCAATAAAGAAAAAATGCAGTTGATAAGGGTTATTAGCTCCTCAAACTGTCATTTAAGCTGGCTGTTCCCCCAGCAACCTCCTGTGTGGCCTTCAGAAAGTCACTTCTGTGCATTAGCCCCCCTTGCACTAATGGTCCAGGGCTGGTTTTGTCATGGGGGTATTGTCAGGATAAATGCAGCTGAGGCTGCAAAGCACCGTGGTGACATGAGCCACCTGACTGGCTTGATTGATTGAATGCAAAAAATAGGATGTGTTACTCCCCCATGTATTTTCACCTTGTAGAAATAAATTTTCTAATGCTTGCTTTGAAATTGTGTTGATATTGTAAAACAGAAAACAGAACAAACCCCGAAGTCCGGTGCATAGAGACAAGAAAGGTTATTTTTAACAGTGTGGGAAGTGCTGTACTTACAAGGCTAATGCTACCCACGGGACGTGTCTTGCATTTTGCTTAACAGAAGCAGAGGCCTCTTGAGTTACAGAGCTGAAGGGGAATAGCAAACTGGTGTGCTAATAATTCCAGTGTTACTATTTTTAAAGTTCTGACTGTGTGCCTGTGTTGTTTATAGTGTTGTTGCCCAGCAGTGCCTCCTGATGTCAGGTTACTTGAGGCAAAGTTGATGTTTGGACTTAAGTCTGTACTAATTTTCTGGCTTTTTGTTTGGTTTCCCTCCTCCCTACCTCTTTTATCAACATTTTAGTCTTACGCTCTTGTACAAAAAATAATAAAATAATAAACTTGTAGCCAGAAACTGGAATTTGACAAAGCTTTTGTTGGCTTGTTCAAATACTCAGAGCTCTATTTGCAGAGTCCCAGCTCCCTTCACCTGCCTTTGTGACCTTAGTTGTGGGCATACAAAATGACTTCTGTGAATTGTTTTTTGGCTTGATGGCTCAGTGCTTTCCTAGTCAGTTTGTATGTGAAAACACCATTGAACATGTCTGGGCAAGCTGACAGGTCCAATAATTAGAAGCACAAAGCTCCTTTTTGCATGCCAGCCCTGGTCCCCAGTGAAAGCCTGAAGGGGGACTTGATTTGCTGCTGTGGGGCTTGTTGAAGCCTCTGCTCTGCTGGCAAAGCTATCTGGGAGATCTGGTTCCCTTGCAATGGCTGCAGTGATATGTATCAATAACTGTGAGGATGCCTGTAAAAGGAGAGCTGCTGAACGAGCAAGCAAGACAGCTGTTAGCAATACAAACTGAAACTTCCCCTGAAAGGAAGGGAATTTTCTAAAGGAGTGGGAAAGGCCAAAGTCCAGCTTGTCCACTGTGGTGACATTGTTTCTTACTCCCTCAGTGCATGGGGAGATGCCCGCGTGTCTCTTGCCTGTCAGCCCGTGGCACCGTGTTAAAGCATCATTTACCTGGAGGTGGCAGGACTGCTGACTGCTGCCGTGCTCCTAGAGTGACAAGCGGCTTCCCCAGGTGTGTGGAGTAAAGAGGGGAGATCTGCAGAGGGAAGAAGGCAGCTCATTTTTGGAGTCACGAGGGCAGAAGGGAGTGAGAAGGGGAAGAGGGAAGTGTGAATGGGGAGGCCCTTATTAGTTGAACCATCTCACCACAGCCTCAGAAGCCCCTTACTATAGTCTCCCATCTACCCGTGCACAAGTGTAATATAAAGGTTGTACAAATGCACTATTCCAGGCTTCATTTTTATTCCAGGGATGTTTCAATTATTAATGTGCAGCGTAGCAAGAGCTGAACCTGCTGTTTAGATGGTACCTTGTAAGACCTTTTAAAATATTTAGTGCTTACTAACAGAACGAAGCAAGCAAACAAGAGTAGCTAAAGTGTTGAGTATGGCCTTAATTTTTAAACAGTTAAAACAAATTAGGCAACACCTCAGAAGACAAGCGTACAAAGGCCATTTGCCTCATACTGAGCGGTCTGCACAGTGACAGGAGACCATCTGGCTGATTTGGATTTTTTTGTGGGGCTGACTGCTCAGTTCAATGGACGGTGCTGTTAGAATGATGATCCCGTATATTCAGCTGCTCAGTAGTTCCTGGGTTTATCTTTTGGTCAGCCACCATGCGAGTCAGGCACTTTTCTTTATAAAGATACATCTGCTGTGGGCAAATCTCACTGTGGTATATCCTTGTAGACCCGAGCTGGAGCTCTTGCTCTGCCAGCTTCCCTCTATTTTCCCTTCTGTGTGGGTGGATGTTGCCAAAGTGAATGGATAGTGATCGTGCTTCCCCCAGGCAAAGAAAATAGAAAACATTCCCTGGTAGCTTTCTTGATTTCTTATTCCAAAGTCGTGTTGATCTTATCAATATTCATGATGCTCTATATATTTTCAGGGTATCTCGTAGGCCAGTGTTAGACTAAGTAGGTTCAGGAAAGTACTGTTCTCATTAGGGATTGTGAAGTAACTGAGCAACTTGCCCAAGATCATGCAGAAAGTACAGGGAAGGGGGCTTTGCCTCCAAGTTTGCTAAATTTATTATTATTCTCCCTGGCTTCTGCCACAGGAGCTTGGCATGTTGTCCCTCCCACTGTTGCTGGTGGCATCCAGAAACAGCGTGGGGCAGCCATCTACAGCAGCTGGGTGGGAGGAGTGGGTGGGACTTACTGACCTCAATCCTGCAAGAAAGGCCAGTCACTTTTGTAGCAGGTAAAACAGTGATCTTGGGTCTCTGCTGAGAAGAAGAAAAGAACCAAGCAATAAACTCAACACCCAACTCAGGCCTGGATGCAGGAGCAGCCCTGTTTAGAGCATCTCTTGTGTGTCCATTGAACCCAATGGGCAGGAATAGCTCTACCAGAATCAGAAAAGGTTGGTGACTCCATGGGTGGAATGAGGACATGTCTGGATTGCCAAATACAGGCTTCCCAGGACAGCCACTGGCCATGAGGATGAAGGATGAGGTTAGTGTAGAGGACAAGGGAGAGAGTGAACATACCCTAGGGAAACCCTGCACTTGAGCCTGGTCTCTCCCCACAGCAGGAGGGAAGACAAAGTATGGCACTAAATTGCTCTGGAAAAAAGTGACATGGAGAAGAGGTTGTGTCAAGCCCAAAGACCTGTGTCTAAGATGAAAGATGAAGATGGGAACTGATTGTGTGAGAGAGGTGCAGGGGAGTGTTATGTGTGTGAGGTAAAGCTGGGAAGATCAAGGGAAAGTGAGCTTGAGAGGCAGGGAACAGCTCGAGGTGAAACAAGAAAAAGTGGTACAGAGTATGGGCAAGTGCTATTAGATGTAATAAAAATGCAAATAAAAATCTTGGCAAGGACTAGAGAGCATACAATGAGGTGTGGTTGGGGGAAAGAAGATTAAAATATTGGAAAGAAATTAAAAATGTTTAGGGTTGCAGAAATAGTGGAAAGTAATACAATAACATTAAACAGAGCAAGCGCTAGCACTCATTTGCTAGGATAGATCAGTGCTATATATATTTGGGTAATCTTCCAACCCATCGGGGTTGCTTAAAAGGATTATATGGCCAGAGCATAGTGAATGCTGGCTGCAGTAGCTGACAGTAAACAATTAGAGGTGGAAGGGCTAGAGTTACTAACTATTGAAATTTCCTGACCCTGCTCATTATAAATTCTTGTTTCAGTTACTTATAACTCGAAGAAGCTGTGACTGGGCTGTAATTTTCCATACCAGCTGTCTGCCCCAGGCTGGATGTGTCTGAAAAACAGCATTTCAAGGCGACTGGGACATTTCAAGACAACTGGGATGAGACTGGGAGAATGAAGGAGATGGAAGTGGGGACAGACAATAGGAGTATAAAAGCATCCCTTGTGTGCCTCAGGACAAAATCAAGAAGACAAAAGCCCAGCTGGAGCAAAGACTTGAAGCAGTCTTTCAAGGGTAACAAAGGAGGAATCCTGCAGGTATGCTAGCTGCTAAAAGAAATTCAGTGTAAATTATGGATTGGTTCACAGATGGTGGAGGCAGCCTAGCCATAGTTCAAGAAGAGGGTGAAGCACTCAAGAACTTGAAAAATAGTTGCAAAGAATGAAGGACCCAAATCCCTGCCCAGTATATCAAGGGACAATGTCCATGAATGCCACTATGGGGTATCTGGGTTGGACCCAATGCAAACAGAGTCTGGTGCTGCATAAGAAAAGGTACCCAGAGGGGTTTTGGAGGCTTTGGGGACGGTGCTAGACAAAACTGTGACCGACCTGATGTGGCTTTGCTTATAGCCTTGCTGTGAATGGGGGCTGGACTGCCTCCCAGCCAGCTTCTCCTTGGTGTTCTGATGCTCTGGTGGAAAGTGTTGCTGTGACTATGCTGGAAAAACTTCCGGTGACTTTTTATTTGAGAAGCTTTAGTGTCTCTTTATTTTAGCTTTGAAAGGTAAAAGAGGTCAGGTTTTGGGTCAAAACACTGTCTACCAAAGCAACCTTTACTTCTAAGCCCATGATGACAACTCAGGCTTTTTCTCTTTAACACTTACTCTGCTGTCACAAAGCATGTGGAAAAGCCTTGGGCAAAATGTCCCATCTTCCCTGCTGCTGCAGATGGTAAAAGAAGTAAACCAGGTTGGCTCTCAGTTGTGCTTCTCTTTCGAGTGGCAGCAGTCAGCTGCACGTCTAAGCTCTGGCAGGGTTTGCATGTATTTTTCCACATTTGACATACAAATGTTTCTGACATGCTTGGAGATCTGTTAGGGATGACAGCCTTGAAAAACACTGGAGGAAACAACTAATTCTTTCTTCAGAGGAGGGATTAGGTTGTGCCTCATGCAGCAAAATAAAGAAGAAAACCAAAATAAATGCGAAGCGAAACACAACTATTCAGTCTAGTAAATAAAGGGAAGAGCCTGTGGAAAAAAAGATGATGTCACATAATAAAGCCTGTACAGTAAACCAAAACAACTGAAGTGGCATTTTTTTTTCTCAGATTTTGATCACCTGTGTAGTTTCTGGTGTCCAGCAGTCAGGTTTAAGCAGGAAAGATCTCTGCAGCAGTCTTACACACCAGCCTCTAATATGCCTTGAAACTGTACAGCTCATGCAGGACAGTTAGAAATGGTCAGATGCAATAAGGAGTTCTTGGTAGAGATGCACTAAGGAGTTCTTGGAAGAATAGGGTTGAATAGCTGTAGTGGAAGTGAGGTGTACTTGGAGGCCATTTAATGTCACTGCTTGCCAAAAGCAGAGTTAACCTCAACATCAGATTAGTCTGGTCAGGGCCTCTTTGTGATTCAGTGATTCAAAACTTTGAGCAGTTTTGGTCCCCAGCATGGGCTAGTCCCAGTGCAATGATCCCTATGTGGATCATTGTGTCTTGGCTAAGGTTGTGGAGAAGTAATGAATCTTGCAAGGTCGGATTTTTGTCTTGTATCCATTCACATTACCTGCTTTTCACTGGGGCTGTGATGTTGACACTTCATGCAAGATGTTGAGATAAAAGGATAATTAAGAAGCCAATCTGAGCTGGGAGGGTCGATGACAAATATGTGCTACAAGCAGAACGCTGCTGACATTTGAACTTCTCCTGACAGAGAAGTGGTTGGGTAAGACTGACTCCCAAGTGCACTGTACAAGAAAGGCTGAGGAAAATTAGCAGCTTTTCCTGTTCATGAGAACTAGTCCTTGCCCAGTGGTTGTGTGACAGGAGGACTCCGACTGGGTCCAGATTGTCTTGAGTGTTTCTGTGGTTGCCCTGAGGGTATCTTCCCCAACAGACTGGGCCTTGTAGTGTCCCAGAGAAGCTGATCAGCCTGTGGGCTTTAGGTGAAGCTCCTTACTAGGTTGGAAAATCTAGCGTTTGCTCTCTATGGTAATTTATTTTCAGTCTCCATTGCTGTAGTCTTGACCACTGCTTCCAAGGTAGGTTTGTACTGGGAGTGAGAGACAACATGTGTGGGGATTGCATGGGGGTTCAAAGACGGTAGACATATAATTGTATCTTAAATACTACTTTTGACTGCTTTCTGCATGGTTTGTTGAACAGGATGAAGAAGAACAAATGAGATCCAAGTACCCTGGTTATGACATTTCCCTTCCTAGTCCTCCGTGCTGCTGCAGCTTCTTGCTGGTGCGCCCTGGTCTTACGATCCCTGAGTGTTAGGAGGCCAGTGAGCTTGTATAGCAAGGTTAAGGTTGTGGATGACCCGAGGCTGAGGGCTGTGGCAGGCCAGTGTCCCAGGAAGCTGGGCACAGTGGGTAGCCAGCTGCCTATTGCTCCCCAGCTTTATTCTCTGCTGTAGCCCAAACAAGAGTTCATGGGCTGGCATTAATATGTGCAAGCTTTCTGTCACCTACTCACAGAATGAAAAATTAATATGCTTATGCACTGACTAAATTATGCTGTACACTAATTCCTGAAGAAAATGGTGATAAGAGTGCTTTGAGAAAGGCTTTTTAATATCCTTTCCAAGTGACTAAAGGAATTCCAATTAGACCTTACATGTCATTTTCATTTCCCTTGTCATTGCTGTCTAATTCTGAAAAATGCTTCCATCTCTACTGCTTTCATGTATCATCTGCTCTTCTTATTTGTCCACCCAGACATAATCCTGGTGGGTGACATGACAGCTATTTCCAAGGCAAGAGCATTACAAATTCTAATAATATCTTTCACTGAAGTAGCACTTTTATCCCTGGTGGAGCTGTGCAAAATGAAGTTTTATATATATCACTTCACCACTTCATATGGTTTTTCTAATCTTACGTTGTGCAGCTCCTGGTTACCACATTTCATGTAACTTGGTGGAAACAAACCCACAACACTCCTTTTTATCTTTGTGGTTTTGATCTAAAAAAAATTAAAAAATCTCTTTGGCTTGGAAGTAGGATTTATTTAGGTTTTGGATTTGAAACAAAGCTATTGAGCATTTAAAAATGTTAAGACATTGTTCCTATGTGCTAAAATAAGTTTATTTTGGTTTGCGTAACAGAAAGTAAAACCCTATCCAACCCCTCTGAGTTTTAGCCAGACAGCTTTGCATTTCATTCCTTCTATCCCATGCATCTTTACTCTGAGAAAACAGAAGATACATTTTTGTGCTGAAGATTTTCTATTAAATAACTGATTTACCTGCCATTGAAACACAGCTACTTTTTGCAAGGGGTGTGGCCAGTGCTGAGCACAGTAGCTTGTGGGATGCCATGAAGGGAGCATAATGCCCAAGCATTAGGACAGCAAGGATTTCTCTAGGCTGAGTGTTAATGACTTAAACTGTGGTTTTCCAAGGCACTAGGGTTAGCTTCTCTCCTCGTGGAGAACAATGAACAAGAGATCTTCCTGTCCAAGTGTCATGGCTTTAGTTCAGCACAGATGTGGAGGGAAGGTTGCTGCTGAGTACTGTCAGTGGGTTTGGTTTTTTTTACAATACCTGAGATTTCTTTGTCTTTGCTGATTAAAAACTGTGAAATGAAGGAATAATAAAAACATATCTGATTACCTCTCTGGGTGTTGGCTTAGGGCAAAAATGGTAGTTCCTGGACTTCTTTAATAGTTCTGCTCAGTGCCCAAATATGTGTTGTTTAAATTGGATAAATACTGCTGCAACCTCCTCTTGAGACTGGGGCTCATTTGTTGAAACTCTTCTCTGCTACATTTGTTTTGGTACAATACTGGGCCCACCCTTGGCTGGATCTTTATTTAAGTAATGTTGATCAGGAATGATTTCACAGAAGGCAAAAGACTGACACTGCAAAACAGTGCCAAAGAGGACTAAGTAATGCACAAGGACTCAGTCTCCTGTGCATTACTTTGCTAATCGTAATATGCTTGAGAACTAAGAACATAATTTGAGTCAGTAAAATGTGCAGTGAGTCATTGCTTCATAGCCCCATCAACTTTCCAGAGGTGGCTATGCAATTTGTGTTTTGTCCCTGGAGAACCTGTGAGCTCAGTGATGTCCAAATCAGAAGTACTTACGTTATTTAGTCCATATTTAAGTTCATTTTTATTAATCCATATTTAAGCATGGATTGCACTTTTACTCCATGGCATTACATCACTTGAAGGAAAACTTACTTTTAGTTGTCCTATATTTTGCAATGTGCAGCCCTCAGTATCCCATAAAGAGGCTATTTCACAAGCAGTAAGTACATGCTTCTTTGTTAGGACACACACAAAAGATGTCAGTGAATGATGTCTTAAACTACTGAAATGTAAAGTGAATACTTCATGAAATTCTGGGAGAAATCACAGCATGAACCTGTCCACTGCTCTTTCTGGCCTTGGAGCTAGACTCCAAAGAAATACATATGTGTAATTGTTTAAAGGAAAAGGAATTACGTGATATATGAGGACATGGCACAATATACGGTGGTACTAGACAATATCCTTGATCATGCAGAAGAACATTTTTGTATGGGGAAAAATGTTGCATTTTCAAATTTATATTGTATTTGAAAGGGTCATGCAGAAACTGTAGCTGTGTGAAGATGCAAAGAAAATTTGATTACATGTTCTACAACAAGACTACCTTCTTCTGAGGTTTTTGTGTAGATGTTGAATGCCCCCCAAAGCAAAGAAGTTATTCTACAAAGCCCTCAATCAGTACAGTGAGAGTTAAGTGTTTGAAGAACACTTAATTATGAGGTTAGAAATAATTATTTCTGATATTCTGTTTAAGATCCTTTATTTTATACTTAAAGTGACATACAATGCAAAAGTACTACAAAACTCAAAAAAAGCCACAACCTTATGGCAAAGAACTTGAGGGTAATAACAAAATGTGTAGCAGATAATATAATTGATCTTAGGGATCCAAAACCTTCTGGAAGGGGATCATCAGAGGTGTTATATAAAACCCAGAGCAATCTAGGGTTCACCTAGATTTTGATGATTTTTTCCCCCTCTTACTGCCCTGCTTAGGAAAGCTGATTCTACCATGAGGTGTGCACCAGAGGCAGCACAAAAGAAAGCATCAAGCCCGGAACCTCTGGCTGCTTTTTCACTGCTATTTCCATGTTCACTGCTATTCTAGAACTCTTTTCACTCTTTATTTGATTTTAATTTTTTTAGCAGCCATGTCTAGAATCAAATTGATTAAGTTAGGTATCTTTGCTCTGGAAAAAGTGTCTTTAATTCTTCCTTGCTTTCCTCAGAGGAAGTACCATTTATTGTCTGCTGTGCCAAAGCACCTCTTTGTTTCCAGTTTGGGATCCTTTGCCTGCTGTTCTAGGGCAAATCTCACATTCCTAAGCAGCTCACTTTAGTAGCCTGAACAACAGCCATTTAGTGCTGTTTGAGTGTCTTAGGGCTGCTGCAGCATGAGCAGATGTGACATGCAGCCCATGAATAGCCCATACCCTACAGAGGAGCAGGTGGAGCAGAGTAGGATAAACTCAGGCATCTCAGTGGGACTGAGGCTCCTTTACTGTAAGGGTGGTGAGGCACTGGAACAGGTTGCCCAGAGAAGTTGTGGATGCACAATCCTTGAAAGAGTTTAAGGCCAGGTTGGCTGTGGTTCTGAGAAATCTGGTTTAGTGTAAGGTGTCCCTGCCCATGGTGGAACAACTGAAACTACATGATCTTTAACATCCCTTTCAACTCAAACCATTCTATGATCTTTAGACAAGAAAGCTGGACCCAGACTTTCCTGGTAGTATTCAACTATTCCAGCATCAAAATTGGAACCACAAGGATAGATAAATCTTGGACTTTTACCAGGATGCTTGCCTGGCAATTCCCATAGGCAAAGGGAAGGTGATGGGGCAGAAAGGTGTGATTAGTCTTTTAGAAAATGAAGACACTTTTTGGACAAGACAGAGCTGTGCAGGCTGTCAGGCTATGTCGTGGTTAAAATGAGGCCAGGTTGTGCACCTCTGATAAGGCTGGAAGGGAAATAAACAGATTGGAATGAACAAGGAATTGAGGCTGCCTATGGGGCCTCCTTGCACAGCAATGCTCAGTGATGGAGCTAAGGAAACACATACCCATGCTTTTAGAGCAGTGCTTGAAGCTTAAAAAAGAGGATGGGAAAATGAGGAGTCTTGGTCTCAAATGGCAACCTGATGGCTAGCAGTCATTTCAGGGACATGATGGAAGGATTATAATCAGTGCCTTATGCTGTTGCAAGGCTACCAATCTTGCAGGAAAAGAAAGCAGGACATATTGCTGGGGCAGTGGTGTTGTATTTGAAGTATAATATGAAGTGTAATGGCATAAAAATGTTTCAAGAAAAAGAGGTGTGCAGTGGAACCCCTAGTAACAAGGTGCCATGGTAGGATTGCACTGACAAGCCCCTGCTCAGATATCATGACAACATGACCAGGAAATGTTATGTGAGATGAGAGGAGCTGCAGTTGCAGAAGACAGCAAAGTGGGTAGTTGTAGTGTCCCTCTATAGACTGGATTGATGCCTTGTCAGGGCAAGGTGTGGAGGTAAAAAATTTTGGCATGCAGTGTTGTCTGCTGTGCACAATAACCTGCAGGAGAACATGATGATCTGTGTTTGGTCCCAAGTGGTGCATGAGACCTGCTTCAGGAGGTAGTTGTCTCAGCATGATTAGATTTCAGTGAAAGCAAGCCAAGTGAATTCAGAACATGAATATTCAATTTTGAGACAGGATGCTCTGTGAAAATGAGGCAATTTGTCAAAAAAAGAAAATAAAACAGCCTTGAAAACACTGGTCTAGGAAGTGAGAAAACTGGAGGTTTCTAAAAATTACAGTATTAGAAGTTTAGGTAAATTTTGCACTGCAATTAAAACAAAAACATAAAGGCTTAATACAGAAGTTGAGGCTATCACAAGGAGAGAATGGTTATTTAAAAAATGAACAAATTGCCCAAATGAAGAGAGTTCGTAAATTATGACAAGTAAATAGGCAATTAGGAGGACTGAAAAAAAAACCCAACCTAAAACTTGAAGAGAGCCCTTGCTAAGGATGCTTGAGCTGCCAATGCCAAGTTCTGCAAATGCATCACAAGTAGGAAGCCAGACATGAAATCACTGAGACCACTGGCTGGCTGAAGGTGAAAGATGCTCTCAGTGCAACTGTGTGCTCAGTCCATCATATCCAAGAAGCTCACTGTATTTGTGTGTGTCTTTGCTGCTGGGGAGATTCATACACCCAACAATTTTTATTTTTTTTTCACAGCAGGAAGGTCACAGGACCCAGATCAGGTTTGACTAAACAGGCAAGTAGCTTGGAACTTCCATGTTCAGAATGCCAACCTAGGTGGACCATTACTCTAAGCCAACAGGGCTCTCAGACACAAGGTTTAAACTCTTGTAAATGTTTGCAAACAGAATGAATTCTATGATGCAGGGCAGTGTGCAAAGTGAAGAGCTATTGTGGGTTGGTGGTATGGAATGCCAGTCAACGTGGGGATAAGAAGAGAGATGAGTGCCAAGGTAGCAGTCTGCCATAAGAGGATCTGGGGCTGTAGAGAAGCACAGGCTGAACAGGATCAGCAGCTCCATGTGAAAAAGGCTGGTGTTGCAGCTGGTGCAGGAAGAAAGGTGAAACACCAGGAATCAACCAGATACATGCTGCTTTTTCCAAATAGACCAGGGCAGGGGCTTTGCACCTCATGTTGGGTGGTAAGTTTGAGGAAAAATGAGGACTGCCTGGAGGGATGAATGTGTAGAAACTGTGAGAAGGATTAGAGGGCTAGCAAACATCACCCACCATGATGGAAGAAATGAGATCGGGTAATCTGAAGCAAGGGAGCAGTCTCTGAATACATGAAAGGCTCTTGTGAGGAGGAGAAGGAAAATAAAATATTTCCATAGTTATGGTAGCTAGGGCTAGAGGTAGTGGTGTTGACTCTATTAGAAGTGCAGTAGAGATGATTCAAATAAGACATGAGGAAAATCTTTATAAAATAAATATAGCAAAAGACTGGAATAGATTCCAGAGTGGCAATGTTGATGATGCTTCATCTCTACTAGTGTTTGGGACAGATTAGCCAAACCTGTCCTGGAAAAGATAGAGGTATAAGGTGATTCTGTCATAGGACAAAATTGTTCTGAAACTCCATTTTCTTTCTATCCTATGTTGTTCTGACTTGGCATTTTTAAATGAAAAAGCTTTTTTGAATGGCATTCCCTTCTTCTGTGCTCTATTTTGTGTTCTCTTTGATGTGGAATGTTCTTTGAATAGTGTTGCTGATATTTTTCTGCTCATCTGTTTTACCGAACTCAAAATCCTAGAAATTGGTTGCATGACACTTTTATTCCTAGCCTGCAAAACCAATCTTGATGCAATCATCACTTAGGAGTATACCTTGGCTTTTTTAAAATTCTACCCTGTAAGTATTTTATTCTTCATCTCTCCTATCTACACCTGCTATATTCTGTTCTCCCAAGTTGGTACGTTTATTAGCAAGGCATTTCTCATTCCATGCAATTGCACAGTCCTGCTACCTCTCTGTAAGCACACTGCTTCACTCAGTGTCACCTGGGCTAAGTAATGGTGGGACCCCATATAACTACTTAATAAAGTTGGAAAGAGCTTTATGTTGTTGGTAACAGGAACTGACTTAGGTGTTTGCTATATTTCTGTCTGAGCAGAAGGAGTTAGATGGATAAAAAGCTGTTGTCTGTTCTCCTGTGTGCATTGTTTTACTCCTATGGCCTTATTTTTCTTTTGTTAACAAGTATGTGCCCACCCACTCTTTCTGTCCCTCCTATTAGGAACAGACAGAGCAGCAAGGCACATTTCTGTCTTCTGTGGGGAAATACTGACCTTTCCACGAGGCTTCATGCTGTGATCTAGTGTGGTGAAGCATCTCTTTCTGTCACCATGACCTGAAAGTTTTGCCAGGAAAAATTGCTTTCAAATCTGTTCTGTCATTTGGTTCTGCTTTTGAAAAAACTTTTCACCTGTGAGACACAGAGAACCTGCATTAGAGCCACCTGTTGTAAGTAGGTTATCAAAAAGCCATAGGAAGGTGTCTGACCCCTCAGGTGGGATGTTTCCAATTAAAGGATGAAATATGAATGGGACTTTCTGTGAGCAGAAAGCACAATCAGTCTGTACCCTGTAGTAGGCAGCAAAACCATATCTGTGCCTCAGGCACCCCAGCTACATGCCTGGACAGGTTGTGCAGGTGTTGCAGAGTGTGGGTGAGAATATCTGAGATGCTGGCACCACTGGTCACTTATGCAGCCCTGGCAATGGCCAGCTGCAGCTGTACCTCCGTGCTGATGAAGTATATAGAAGACAAAATAAGTTTCCTGAAGGGCAGATGGAAAGATTTTAGTCCTAAAATGTTTGCTTTCCTTTCTGTCAGGGTTTATCACCACTGGAAATGAATGGGATATCCCTTTGAGATTTGGCTTGTTTGCAAGAGCTCGACTGAGTGTCACACTCTGCAGTCTCCAGCACAGGGACAACAGCTCAGGGGAGGATGAGAAGACACCTGGGCAAAGAATAGCCAGAAATATTTTTTGAAGTGCTGAAGGCCATGAAAAATCTTGTCTCTGTCCTGAATGCTAAGTTCACCAGAAAGTTGACTGATCACTGGTAAATCCCTCTGGGGCCATTGCAGGTAGTCTTTGCCCTGGGGTTTGGAGTGGCTGGTCAGACTGGCCACTGTGGTCCCCCTAAGGCAGCTTTTCATGAAGACGTATTTGGGCTGGAAAGGGGTTTTATTCTCTGCTCGGTCAATTTGTTGCACAGCTACACAGAAGGCAGGCCAACAAAAGATTCAGTAGTGTGGCTTTTAATGGAGAAAGGGCTCTGATGTAGATGTATGGTTGCATCTGTTTAGTCTTCACACTGTAGTGGTAATGTTCATCAGGGAGTATGACCAGCTCAGCAGGTGCTGTTGTCTTGGAGTAAGCATTAACACTGATGTCTTGCTTATTGCTAGTTTCGATCAATGGTTTCAGTAATAAAGGAGGAATCAGTGTTTATCTATTAAGATTCCTCTGTAGAGCAAAGCATGACAGATAGATAATAGACTTTGATAGGTAGTGACCTTTAGTTTCCTCAATAAACGCAAATCAATTGTATTCCTTATCCAAAGGCAAATGAAACAGATAGCTACCAAAGGAAAGGACTCCTATTCCTGCACCCCAAAGTGTGTAGAAAACAGGTTGTACAGCGAACACAAACACCCAGGTTGCTCCTGGTTGGAACAGGGAACCGTGGTGTGGGGCCAGGATGGAGTGAGCATGCTGATTACACCGGCAAGATGGGAGCACAGAGGCCAAACTGGTAAGATCTGTTGTGGTGTGAAGGTGATTTTTGAGCCCCTCTTTTCCATGAGTCAGCTTTTTTGACCGTTTCTGTCTCAGGGGGCGGGGAGAAGAATGATGGCTGTCAAAAGCAGCAGAAATTAAATTACAGCAACTTGGGAAAGTGAAGTAGCATTTGACATGAATTCTGAGGCTGAAATTCTAATAGAGATCACAGCTGGCATCAAAATGTCTGAGCTTGGGGAAATGAAAATTTTTTGCTTAGTTCTTTGTGACAGGGAGTCTACTTCCTTACATTCTAAAAATAGGCAAGATCTCCTCACACTTTGAACAGCATCATTTTAACATATTTCCTTCCACGTGGCCCTATTTCACAATGAAAGTATCTTCTGCAGATGCCATTTTAACTTTACCATGCAAGAGGCATATTAAGCCATTTTCTCCTGTAACACTCATTATTAAATATGATTTAAATTGACTTGAGAAATCATTCTGTGAGTTCTTTACCACTGAAGCCTCCTGTTTCTTTCTCTCACTTTTTCTTTGCTTTTTTGGTTTTCTGGGGGGAGGGGTTGTTTTGGGGGTTTTTTTGAGAGGGGAAATATCTCAGGTCATTTGTGTGTTATAACAAGATGCTCATTCAATGATTTCAGACAAACAAGTGCCTCCGTTCTGGGGTTTTGCTTTGATTAGCACCCATTACAATGCTTCTGTGCATGAATGCATTGTACCTTCCTTTTGCCCTCAAGAATCTCATGCTGTTCAGACCGTGCTGTAAGAAAGAAATGGACCTCTTCTTTCAGTGTGTGCATTGAACTAGATAGCCGTGTTTTACAGCATGCCTTAGAAAAAGCAAGAAGTCGGGGGACTCTGTGATTTGCATTCATAATACCCCCGGACTGGCACTTTGTGAGGCTCTCTTCTGGGTGATCCATTGCAATTCCAGGCATAGTCCCTCCTGCTACCGATGCCATCCTGTGTAGTTTAACCAGATCTGCTCCTATGCAAGGCTTGCTTCTGCCTTGTGAGAAATAGGTGTGTTAGAATTTCAGTATAAGGAGAGCAAGGGGCTGATACAGGATACGGGGCTCATGCTGTAAAACAGAGCAGCAAGCCACAGCTGGGATCCAGGAGGGATGGGGCGGGGGGGCATGTGTGCGCATGTGAGTGGATGTGTAGAAAACAGGGATAGCCAGTGTTTTTGTAGGAGGACTAATACATATTCAGAACTCACTGTATATTGACCTTGAGATGCACTGAAGAGTCTGGAGGCTTTCCCTTCAGAAGAGATAGCACAGCCAAATAAAGAAACAGTATATGCTTCTTGTATATATGTCATTTCATTCAGATGAATAGGTAAGGTGTGCTCAAACCTCTGCAGCAGTTTCTGTCAGCTTAATCCACAAGAAATAATGCAGAGCTTGTACCACCTTAGTGGCCTTTACCTCCTCCTGTTTAAGTTCCTGTATCTTGTTTCTGTATTAAATGTGGTGCTGCATTTTCAATCATCTTGGAAAATGTTCAGTGCACTGTTCAGTGCATTTTTTTTTCCATCACAAGAACAGTGCTATAGATTTGAATATCTGCACTGAAATAATACGAGCTATATATTGAGTCAATGACTGCTAAATAAATGAGGCTGTAGTTCCCACCACAGTAAGTGTGAGTTTTTAAGATTTTGCAAGACCATCTGTATTCCAGGCTTCAAGCTGAACTTAGTGCAGAATATGTTTGATATAGAATAGTGTTATTAGATAAATTCAATTTTAACAATAGGCTGTCAGATTAATTATGGTAGCTGACTGCTCTTTAAAAAACAGTGATAATTTTGTTTTGGATGGAAGTGGCTGTGCGATAACCTTCTCCAGCTTCTTGCAGTTCTTGAAGTCAGTGCTGCAAGGCAGGAAAATGCCTGTGCCAAAGCCCTGCTCAGATGCCTGATTTATAGTTTCCTATTAACGCTTTCTGTTTTGACACGTGACATAGCTATTGACCGAACCACATGATGAGTTCCACAACTGCTGAGCCACAGCTCTCTGAGAGGGCACTCGAGGATGCTCTGCTATTCGGTTAGCTTGGCTGTTAGCTTTTTGTATCAGATGCCCTGTGTGTGAACATTAGGCTGAAATGGGCAGGAAGCAAGACTTACATGAAGCTTCCTGGAGATGTTTCATGGTTTCTGCTGCTTCTTGAAAAATACATTGACTCAAAGGTGAGCTTGTGGCTTTTTTTGTGGACCTATGCCCCAGGATTCACTATCCCCTGTATTCAATTGCAACCCAGTCAGATCCTCTGTCTGTTTCTACACAGTCTCTTTCCTTGTTTGCTTCAAGGACCTGAGATGGAGAATATCTTTCTGGTAGGAATAAATAGGCTCTGCAATGAAGACCATCACCAACACTGGGTTTCTCAACAGGACTGGTAGTAGAAGCATACTGCACAACTGTGTTATATTCTAATTCAATTATTATAGTTGTATGTATAAATGATCCTTGCATATGGTCATCTCTTGCATTTCAAGACTAGGGTTCAGGCAAGAGCCAGGAGTTACAAAACCTGACTAGAACATGGTGCTGGGTCCTGGGGAGTGGGAAAGGCACTTGGAAGCTGCTTCAGACAAAGTTCTGCGCAGTCTGCTCAGGGAGTGACCTTCTGCTGGCTGCATGACTGGCTATGCATATCTGACCAGGCTTTTTTCCCAGCAAAGTTCTCCTGGCAAACTCTTACTCAACGGCAGTGAGCTATGCTGTCTGTCCCAAACAGCGCCGAATGAAATCTGTCTGGCTCTGCCTTCCCTTCATCCCATTTGTCCATTTGTATGAAAACATCGGCTTCCCCTGGCGTTGGATTTCTCCCTCCTTCACTAATGTTAGTTACTATGGGAACAGCTAATAGGAGAAAAATCAGTCCTTTCCCCAAATACGATATGAAAACATGTCAATGTTACGTTCATGTTGTGCACTGAATATCTAGGTTCCTGAAGGAAGGATATATGAGTGAAAATTGTTGTGTGAACAGCCTGTAAATGCTAAGTAAGTGATGTATTTCTCTCGCCTTCAATATATCTGGCATATAAGTGTTCTAGGACTTTTGTTTCCATGTACGCTGTACCATATAGTAGAGGGGTGTCTCTATGAAATAATATTTTAGCTCAGTTTCAAAATACTTGAAGAATGCCTATATATCACTTAGTCAGCGGTGACTGGCATTTTTAGGGTAACAAACAAATTCTACTAAGTTTTAAAGAGAAAGCATACTCAGATCTTAACTGATGACTTGTTTTGACCTGAGGTGAGACAAGAGGCCAATGAGATTCTCAATGAGTCCCTTGAATGTGGTGTCAGGTGCTTTTATGTGGAGGATGCTTGTGAGGACGTTTGTGGAAAGGCACTGGGTAGGTGTTCAGAAATCTGAAATGACCCCCTTTTTTTTTATTTTTTTTAAATAGAGCTTGCAGATGACCAAAAGAGATTTCAGGTGTGAAATTTTCACTTTTCATGAATGTGTTTTCTTCTTTGGTAGTGGTTTTCCTACAGAGGGCAAATTAAATAGAGAGAAGAAACTATTAGGAAAAGTTTCAGGAGAACCCAGCACGAAAGATTTAGTATTTGGCTGGGACTGCTGGTAATCCTAAAGACTGTGGCTTTGAGGTAGCCACCCTCTGTCTTTGGTGCTGAGTTTGTTCAGGCACTGATTTTAAATATGATACGGGTTTGGTACATGCAGAGGGAGTTGACGAAGAAAAGGGGCACATGTTGAAGTATTATGGCTCAACCTTCAGCTTGCCCTTGGGATGCCTTAAATGTGGGTTTCTGGTTGAAATTCAGCAAATGGTACTTAGAAGATTTTAAAAAATTCCCCTCCCTCCCAGCTCCACCTCCCAGAAAATACACACTGAGAAAGAAGGGTGCAGTGGAGGAATTTGTACCAAAAGCTTTATTTTTTTCCCCCCAGTACAATATCTATATTAAAAAATGATTTGAAGCTCTGTTCTTTTCCAGCCAAGCAGAAAATGTATATAAGCTTTACCTACTCAGCCCTGTTTCAGTTCTGAATTTCTTCCAGCTGACCTTTCTCAATTTGGCATTTAGGTTTTGGGAGTGGTTTTGTATCTCCTTGAATTCCTCACCCTTATCCTGTCTCCTTCTGTCACCTACATCACAGAGAGATAGCTAAGCCAGCATGAGATGCTTTTTTCCCCTCAGACTAATGGAGAAGCAAAAGTTGGAAGTTGTGCAAAATGCTGTTGCCCGGTTTGAAATTAGTGAAGACAAGGCCCCACATGCCAGACTGTGTGGGAAACAATGACTGAATGACAAAGGGCAGGGTTTCCAGGTGGAAACCCTTGCTCTTGATTTGCCTGCTTTTTCAGGGGGCTCACAGCATTACTCTTGTGGCTGTGTTCATGGATGCAGCATGAGGTGCACTCCTCGGCTACTCTGGGTGCTCCACATAGGGCCTCTCAGTTCTTCTTTCCCAATACTTCAGTGAAAGTTCCCAACTACAGTTCAGCCTAGGGAATTTTCCCACCCAAAGAAATTCATCCCAAAGCACTAAAATATTTCATTTGTCCCTTTTCATAGCAGCAGGAGAAAAGATGCTCTTGTTTGGAGTTTTTCCAGTGTGAGTGGCAATGGAGCACATCCTGAGTCAAGAGCACTTTCATGACCCCAGCTTTACCGAAATGTAGCTAGCTTGAAGAGCTGTTTCAAAAGAACTATGAGAAATATTTGTGGATTTTTGGTTGTTGTTTCTTTTTTTTTTTTAATTGGATCTACTGTAGAGAACCTTTCCATTGCCTGCCTCTGTCACTGATATAAAGCTCCTCTAAGGTTTTCTAAATATACAGTCTTTCACTTTTTATATAGTAAGAATTAATTCTGATTGAATACTTTGCTTCACTGAACTGCAGATAAGATGAATGGGGAGCTGCTGGCTAAGAAAAGGCTCTCACAATGTGTTTTAGACCTCTATGTCCCTGAGCACTTGATCTATTGATGGGTTTTGTAATGCTGTTATCCTGCTGATCTAGTTGCAGGATTTTACCTCACGATGCAGAGCACTTGCACAAGAAAAAAGGGAGGAAGGAGTAGGGGTGACCTAGTTTTTCTCACATGTGTGCACACAGTATGTCCTGGATGCCCTACAAGTAATTTTGGTGGACAGTATCCTTTGTGCTGGGGGTAGTCTAAGAGTTTGTTACTCCTATGTTCATGAGGAAAAAGCAGCAGGACAGACTGGACGGTATGCTCTGCGTTGCATATCCTGTAAAGTTTTATTTGGAAATATCCACAGCTGTGGCCCCTCACCTACCTTGCAGTAGGTGAGACTGGATTGTTACTGCTGCCTTAGGAATGTCCTCAGACATGTCTCTTGAGAGTTAATATCCCTGGGTGTGAGCTGTGCAGAGTGAGGGAGAGAATTGGTTTTAACAGTCCTCTCTAAAAACCTGTGGTGGCTGTCAAAATCCTAATGCTGAAATTGCATTTAGCTTCTTCCAAATGATTTCTCAAAGCATAAGCTAAATATTCGCTTGGAGGGAAATCAGAGATATTTTTAACTGGAAGAGACCAGGCTGCAGGGAAGGGGCATTTAGCCTGGGACTATGAGCACTTAGTGCTACTTCTTGGCTCCAGCCTTCCTGAAGGGAATAAAAGGCAAGCTATTTGCCTTGTTCTTGTACCATTGAAGCAACACAGTACCAGTAACGGCCTCATTACTTCCTGGAGTTCTCCCAGCCTAAATATTTCTTTAAAACATAGACTTACTGGGCCTGATTTTGAGTAGTGCAACACTTCTTATTGGATATACAGCCATATGGATCATTTATATTTCAGGCATTCCCATTATACATTATTCTTCATGGAACAATTGAGAGAAAATCCAAAACATCAACTACTATCACAATATCCCAAATCTGTACAAATAATGAATGTTTTGGTCTTTAGAGAAATCTGGTCTCATTTCAGAGGTGGAAGCTATACTGAGTCGGACCCCACTGTGCAACATTTGTGGAAAAATACACATGACTGGCCAAAAGCAAGCTCCTGTTCAGGTTCATAGCAATCTTGCCATTTATGCCAGTGGTGACAAAGTTGCAGGGCTGAGGTGTAGCTCTCAGTGTCTGTTAAAATTGTTGTTGGTTTTTTGTTGTTTGTTTTTTTGTCAGATAAAAAGTGCAGTTCATACCTACCTTGATGCCTTCAGCAAGTTTTCACAGCTGGCATGTGAATACACATATATCAATCCTTTCTGGTAACTCCAGTTGGCTGCCAAAGTAGCTGAATACAGATATGGTCCTGTTTGGATTTGAACACGTCTTATATCTTGAGATGCTAATAAGTCATGAGCAGTTGCAAGAGTCAAATTGGTATTTATCCACCCTCTTGAAAGGTGTGCTTGGAGTTCTACAAAACTTCCCAGCTCTCTGTGTGTTGGTTTTCTGTAGGACTTTTTGGTGAAATGTCTTTGCAGGGGGCAGAAAATCACTACACAATCATTCTGAGGTAGTGCTGTAAGAGACAAGTATCTTCACTAATGTTTTATAGTAGAAGAACTGCTTTGGTTGCAAAGGTGCACAGCGTTGTTTGGTTTGGAGTTTTGGAGGGTTTTTTTACTGCCTCAATAAATTGATGCTATCTGGCCTTGAGGTAGATAGCCAAAAAGAGAGACCTATCAGGAGTCATTGACTTGCCTGGCCTTCTCTTCAGCAGCAGTGGCCTGGGACACCCAGATTTAGTGGGTTAGGACATTGGAGGAATGATATTAACTGCCTGGCTAGTCTGTGTGCACTTTAGACAGAAATACTTGAAAATAAAATCAGATTATGAGGATCACTAGGATAAGCCCGTGTCATTGGCATTACCTGTACATATAAGTGGCTAGCCTTACTCCAGAGAATATTGGGATGTATCATAGCACAGAACCAGATGTGTTTGAATATATTTCAAAGTTGATGCTTGCCAATATACGTGTTCCTTTCTGATCTAGACAGCAACCTTTGAAATTAACAAGAGAGCTGAATGAGCTTTTCTTCTAAGAGGGGCACTTTTTAGCTTCCTTCCATGGGGCTTCCCTAGTTTCTAATCAAAAGTACATTAAGGTAGAGCAAGAAAAGGTCTCTTTCCTTTGTGGCTATTTATTGTGGTTATCTATTTTCAAGCAAGTTGAAATAGCTGAAAATTACTGAGACTGCTGAAAGGCATTTTGCTGTTTTGTCAAATTTCATTGAATTTAGCCTGTGGGTTTAAAAAACCCACAGCACATACACACACAGAGACTGTGATTGCACTGGCTGTGTTTCCAGGAAAAAATTAGGCTAAGAAGGTCAAGCTGCTTTTAGCCCTGAGGTCAAACATAACAGATTGGAAAACATGCCTCTGTTCTTGGTTTACTTCTAAATGAAAAATAATATTTTTTTCTAACTTCTAACAATTCCTGGTTCTGCAGTGTTTCCCTACTTTATTTAAGGTTTTCTGCAATTAGAAGAAAATGAATAATGCAAAAATGGATTTGCAAATTAATAGGTTGAATTTATGGTGCTAAAAATGAGGCTGCAGTATGAATTATTCATGTATAACTGAATAAGCACTAACTTTTCTTAAAATGTTTGTGAGGTCCAGAAGATTCAGAGTTTCTTCCCTCACCAAAATAGTTTTGTTTGGTAGTCAAAAATAACAGCATCAAAATCGCATGAGAATAACAAAACAAAACAACAAAAAACCCCAGATGAAATAGGTTTTATGAGTCATTCATTAAATATGTAGAAACACGGGTATCTGTTTTAAATACAGACTAAATTTGAAGTCTAAATATCATACAAATCAGCATGAATGTTAGTCTTTGTAGAAAGGAAAGTTTTTTACAGGGTGTCATGACTTATTTGTTCAGAAACTTTTGTTAAGACATGTTTAGAAAGGTTCAGCATATTTTATAAAAGGGCAGAAACTATATTGCAGCACAACTAGCCGAGTGAAACAGCCACTTTGGGTATTCGTGTGCCCTGAGGACATCTACTCAGTACTCAGCTTTTGCAGCTTTTCACATCATTGTCTTTCACTGGAGGCTCCATGACCACAGCAAGACCTGACAGAGGTGACCTACTGAGTCTTGACTTCTATCTTCCAGATTCAAAAGGGAAAATATTTAACGCCACATGAATGTAGGTTTACTGACCAACAATCTTAGGTTTATATACATGAGAAACATCCTGTTAATTAGGCATCAGGTGATCCAGAGATCCCTACCCGAGATGTTGTCCTGGTTAGTTCTCTCTTTCAGGGCTCTGGAACTGAGTGACATGGTGACACTATCTCTGTGAACTGTTGGAGGAGGCAAAAGGCCTACAACTTTCTCCTGGTTTGCTTTGTGTGTGTGGAGGATTCTTGAGTTTATTTATAGACAGGAAAGTGGGCTCAAATCCTAATGACTTCCAAATCACTGCTGAGGTTTCTCCTATTTAAAAATGGAGCAGTCTTACAGGCCTTTGGGTAGCCTTGTATGCTGGGCTTGCTCAAACCAGCTTCCTGAGAAGATGAAATCCCCAAATTTACTATGCGTTTTCTTTCCAGTAAGAGTCCCCACCTTCCCTTCCTCTGTAATCCCTTCCTCTGGGGCAAACTGACTCAATACTCCTAGTGATAATGAGCAGACCTTTTTGACTCATGAGCACTTCACACTGATTCTATGATGTTGGGGTCAAGAGCACAGACAATTCTCAAGGTGCAGGCTAAAAATGTGCTTCACTCAAGACTCTTTCTTCACACTGATGAAGGGAAAGGAAAAAGAAAGGGTGTGGGGTTAAACACTGTTCTACTTTCAGGTTCTAGTTTTTAAATAGACCCTTTTCATTAATAAGTATTACTCTATTTCTGTGGTTACCTATGCAGTTATAGTACATTCGACTTCTGTCAGCGCTGGAGTCCCAGTTTGCCAGGTGCTGGGCAGTGGATGCCAAATTGTTTTACAGCCTAGTGAAGCCAAGATACTATGAATGGACAGAGCAAACTGCAGGAAAGAAAGGAGAAGCGTGAATGGAAAATGTAGCTGTGGGAACAGATGCATACTTGCAGGCCAGAAGCAAATGTAACTAAAAGCCTTTGAATAATTTGTAGTACTTGCGTACAGATATCACCTCTCTAACTTGCTTTACTCACTTTCTCCCTAGATGTCAGCATGTGGCACATCAGATAGATACTGAAGTGGAATTTCCTGCAAAATAAAAGAGAGAGTTAAATATTCTAATTTTGTTACATCTGGGAGACTCTTTACATCTGTTTTCTCAAACGCTAATTGACAGGAGATTTTCCAAGTGGGGCAAATTTGGTTGATGCCGAGTTATTGCTCTGTCAACATCGTGGGGATTTGAACAACAGCTGCTGGTTGTATTTGAATGTAGGAGGAGGGGAGAGGAGCAGTGTTAGCTCTGGACTGGGAACTGCTGAGAAAAGCAATCGTTTCTAAATCATTCATTCTAAAGTGTGATGGCTTTGCTTCAGAGACACTAACTCTTTCTGAAACATCTTTGTGCATTTGTTCCCTTTTGTAATACTAACCCATTTCTGAGACCCTGGATATGGCTTCTTCTTCCTTCTCTCTCTCGTGATGCTTGTCAGGGTTTTTGCAGCCTTTGGCAGCGTCCCAGCCAGAGCAGGTTCCCTGCCAACAGACTCCCCTCATGGCAGCTTGTTTTATAAAGGGCTGACTGCTTTGATGGATGATAAGGCTAAGGAGAATGAAGGAACAAGGGATTTTCAAATTTCTTTTTTATTTTTGAGAAAAAAGTTCTTCTCACTTGCATCTGAAAGACATTGTAAATAAAGTCAGTCCAAACCTTGCAAGCTTTTATCAAGAGCGAGCACATGAGGGGTCAGAGCTGCTCCTGTGTGTGATACTGGGTGTGGGAAGTGGAAACATTAAGGCAGGAAAGGTTAAGAAATTCAAAGGAAAAAAAATTTGAATTTTAGGCTATGAGAGAAAAATACAGTGAGTGGAGAGAAGAGGAAAATAATCAGTCAAGGGAGATGACTGGAACAAAGAAGGAAAGAAATTGAAAATTAGAAATAGAAACAAAAACAGTCTGAAAGCAGAAAAGAGAAGCTGAAGAGATGTGCAGGAGGAAATAAAGGTTGGTAGATATGCAGCCATGTGTGCATGCTTGGTAGAGGAATAGGGAAGAGCTGAAACCAGACTGAAAAGTAAATCATTAGAAAAGATAAAATATCTTTTTGCTGACCTCCCTTCTCATAAGTCTAGCTTGTACCCCACAAATGGAGCTTGTACCCCTCAATGTTGAATTTAATATTGATGTTTAGCTCTGCAGGTATCTGATTGAGCTTTAAAGGTCTTGCTTATATCCATTTTGTGGAGATTTACCTCAGTGCTCATAATTATTGCAGACACAGAAGGAAAGATGTTTCAAATTGGTTCAGTGTTTCCTTCATTTTTTATGTCCTGGCTGGACTCTGATGTTGGCAACTAGTTCAACTTTGCTTACCTGACCTTACCTTAACAGTTACATTGTTCACCAGCTACTCACATCTTAAGAACCTCCAGTGCAATGTGAATGTCTCCAATGGACTGTTTTTCACATTCTCTGGCTGTAGAGGGTAGGAACATAAAATCACATGTTCCCAGTGTACATATGATCTTTCAGTAGCATCAATATGTCACCTCTTTTACTTGTTCATTCTGACAAAACCACTCATATGAATGCGATTACTCAGGAGCATGTAAATTGCAACTTAAAGGAAAGACCTCTATAGATGTCTGGGCAGGAGCAAACCTGTCCTGTATGCTTGTATGCTTGTGTAAAGCTCTCTCAGGTTTCAGTCTAGACTAGCTCATTACAGACACTGCATTCACACTGCATTTTCCAGAGGCAATGTACAGCATATCAATGGGTACTTTGTTAAACATTGTTTCCTCTCCATTTTTTTTTCCTTTCCCCCTAACAGATGAAGGCTGAAGGACTATCATTAATTCAGGATAACTCTAAGTGTCTGGTGATAGAGGTAATTCTGCCTTTAGAACACCTTTTTTTATCTACACCTGTAGCTCTTGTTGCTGTTCCCATCCCGTTCACATTTACTGTGATAGCACAGACAAGTGCTCTCTAAAAATGATGCATCAAGTCTTCCCTTTTTCATGGTAAATCTTCTCTCTTTCTTTGATAGCACTTGCTATGTTCTCTATTCCCACACTAAGTCAGTGGTATTGCCTACCTTCCTGCTGCAGGCTGTGCTGTAGAGGTTGGCACTCGCTCCACCACTTGCCAGCAGGAATGGCCATGGGCCCTGCTCCGCTGGAGATGGCTGCAGCACAAGAAGGGAGCAGTTCCAGTAGAGAGGGATTGAAACTGGGCTGAAACAAGCTGTACTTTTAAAGTACAGTGACTTTCTGACTACTTGTGTTGAATCCAGAAAAAGGTCCCATTTTGGTTTTGTTTCCCCTTGGTTACTGGTTTATAGTGGTTTAATGTGTTTATACCTCAGCCTGGTTTGACTGTTGTTACCCTCTACCCTCAGGGTTCTGTCCCTGCTTTTGTCTTTGATCTACTCACATTTACAAACCAGTTTCTTTAATATATAGATGGGACTTCTGAGGTTTAAGAGGTAGTTATCTGCTTCGTTGCCATTGAGGTTTTGTGGGACTCAGGCACTGACCTGGGCTCTGGACTTCTCAAAGCCAGCCCCTGGATTCTGGTGAATGTGGCAGGTGTTCACCCTTTCATGCTGAAGTGTAGGCATTCCAGCCTATTGTCTGAGTGGCACATGCATGCAGATCCTTCCCACCACTGACTGGGTGCTGGAAGAATCACATCTTCTGGGATTATGCAGACTTCAGTTTCAAATGGGTTTGGTGTGAGCATCTAGTCTGACCTCCTATACTTCAGTCTTACTCCTTCCTATACAGTAAGCCTGAAGGTCATGAAAAATGAGGTCATGTAAATGCGTTTTAAAAAATCTAAAAGTGAAATTCATTGCATTTTGCCTGGGTTTATTTTGTGGATCTTTGCTTCCTCTATCAATCAAAAAGAGATTAAACTTCTTCACTTGCTTAATACTTGGTTAAACATTATACAGTCCATCAGTCCCAGATAAATGTGTCCCCAGTTACATGAGACTTCTACTAATAGAACTCGAGTTAAGTAGTAGTCATTAGAGTAAATCAAATACTCCAGTAAAGTGGCCTTCAGCTGAAGTTAGGTGCAGTGCAATCATGGCCCTCAGGGCATGGGGCTTGATGACTTACAGCCTTGCATGTTTCTTTCTATAAGTGCCATTTTCTAAATGAAAAATGTCTTGCTTTTTCTTTTTTTTTTGCTGTGGATCCTTTCAATTCATAATAAACAACCTCAAGTTCTTTTTGAAGCCTCCTTCAGGGATTTCTATTTTTACTGGGATTTAAGACATGGAAATAAATGGGGAAACAGGGAGATTTACTGTGTTTCATCTTGCTCACCAAAATCTCACCTTGTTTGAACTCAGCAGTCAGAGTATATTCAAACATCAGAGAAGCAGAAAGTGTTCACGTTTGTGGAATAATAGCTTTAAAAAATTCACGCAGTGCTAAATATTGAATGATTAGCTGAATGAAATTTCCAGACCTAGAATGTGGAAAGATTAGTCAAAATTCCCAAAGGAAATGAAGCTTGCACGTCTACACTGTCTTTCTAAGCTGCCTATCCCTCCTCCCCCAGGTGTAATTTTTGAGCCTACCAGTTACTTGAGCAGATCTGATGGAAGCATGGGGTTTCAAAAAACATGGAGTTGTTCCAAGTTCTATGTAGGTGGTTAGTCGAAGGGGAGGAACAAAGAGGCTCTGCAGGAGGATAGGAGCTGCTCCATGCAGCACACAGGGCTCAAAACCCTTGCAGCAGGTTCTGCCCTCTGTTCAGCAGCCCACAGGGAGCAGGATGAGGTGGGGGGATGTGGAGAGTGCCAGGTGTGTGTAAGGAGGTTCCAAGGGATCACTGCGGCAGGGGGACCACAGGCTGGGGGTGGAATGCTGCAATCAGGGGGTTGCTAGGGCTACAGAACATCAACCATCGGGAAAATAGCTTCATAAATCTTGTTGGGAATGGGACAACTTGTCAATGAATCTGAGGCCCTGAGACTAGTTCAGCTGGTTAGAGCCTGGTGCTAATAACAGCAAGGTTGTGGATTAAATCCTTGTATAGACCATTCACTAAAGAGTTGCAGTTAATGATTCTTGTGGGTCCCTTCCAACTCAGAACATGCTGTGATTTTGTGATCTCTGTGCTTTTATATGGACAATTTTAATGTGTGATTCAGCATTCAGCAACACAATATATTACTTGATCCCCCCCTTCCCTGGTTCTGCTAATAAAATGCTTGAGGGAGAAACTGGGCTGAGAGCAGAGCAGGCAGGACCGGGAAGGCACAACCGGGACTACGCAGGGGGCACCCCAGGAAGGGCTGGGCACTGCAGCTCTCCTGCATCTCAGTGCAATGCTCTTCAGACACTGCCTTGCACCATGCTGGCCCTGTGGCTCCAAGGAAAGTGGTCAGCTGGATACATGGGGCCACCTAGTCCCACAATCAGGACCTGTAACTGCCTCAGGATATTTTAAAAATATCTTTTCCTGTTTGTTTGTTTCTTAGGGTTTGTATTGTGTAGTTTTTGGTTGGTTGGTTGGGGTTTTTGTTGTTTGTTTGTTTTTTTATTTTTGTTTTGTTTCGGGGTTTTTTTGGTGTTGTTTTTTTCTCTTTAATTTTAATTTTTGCTTTGTTTTGTTTTTTCTCCAGGGGAAGAAGGTAGGATGCTGCTGCTAAGCAGGAACAAGATGTCTTCCAGTTACAGCTGCTCCTGCAGAAGCTCTGCCTGATAATGTTTTGTTTCTTATCTTCCCTGTGAGGATTGTGAGAAGGGAACCAAAAATACCAAGCGAGTTCTGCTTTAAGGGATAACCTCTATGATATCTCTATTTTTGCGTCAGAAAAGTGCAAATAGAAAATGACAGCATTATTTTCCTTCTCTTCTTGCTGCAGTATGGTTTCTCCCCCACCTGGCATACTGATTTGCTGGAGAATTCAGGCAGCTATTTGGTGGAGAAAAAAAATCACTAAGTACAGACAGACCTTGCTTAGCACTGTATCATGATGGGATTCTTATCATCACTTAATTTCTGCCCCACCCCAGATCTCAAAGCACTACATGTGTAAAATAGTGTCACGTTTCAATAGTGTTTCTTTTTTCAACTTTTAGCCAAGCAGAATGACTGAAATGCAGCTCACAAATAATCTCAGCAATATCTTAAAGATATTCCCCATCCTTACATGTGCCACACAGCTCTTTCTCAAGCATTTTTGCATACTTGAGACAGCATGTACCAGGATATTCTGATTGCAAGGCCTTTTTTTTATTTAAACCGAACTTTGCACAGAGTATTATTGCTGCTGCCAAGCCTTAAATTCATCAGGAGAGTAGCCTAAAAGTTGTGATTTAAGTTAAAATTGAGGTTGTGCTCTTTTGTACTTGTGTTCTTATTTCTGAGCCTGGGAGGTGCAGTCAAGCTTGCCTCTGCTATGAGCTTTTTAAAAATGTGCAATTCAGACAAGTATAAAATGTTTGGGGAAGGAGCAAAGATTTAACGCAGAACCCCAGAGGTGAGTTAATCCATAAAGATGTTGAAAAGTCCTTATAGGAGAGGTTTTAGTGCTTTTAGAAGATAACGTTGGTGATACAGACTCTGACCCAAGGTTCACTTAGTCTAGAGTGCTGTTTCTGGCAGTGTCCATGGGTGAAGGCCTATGGAAATGTCTGAGCAAGGCAAGTATGTGTGACACTTGATGTTCTCCCCACCTTCACCTTTTTTGAGCTCAGAGACTTCATGTGGTCCCAGGACAGTTCCCCTTTGTGAGAATATGTCCAGCCTTCCCTTGAAGCCACAAAACCTTGCATCATCTGCAGTGCCCTTTGTCAAGGAGCTCCTGCTACCCTTTTTGCTGTTATCTGGGCTTCTACAAGCTTCAGAGTATGACCCCCTATTGCTAGTACTGTTAGGGAAGGAGACAACCAGCCTTTTTGCAGACTTTTTTTGTATACCCAAAAGTCACCTCTTTGACAGACTGATGTGTCCTACCTCACTGATTTGTTCCTTGTACAGCAGCTTTCTCTGCCTTTGATCTTCTCTCCTGCCTTTCTCTGAACTTTTGCCAGTTCTTCTGTAAAACTTTTGAGGGATTTTCTTGCTCAGTCACATATGATTCCTTGGTAATTCTTCATGGTTGGTGCTAGTCCTTACTATCCCAAATAACTTTGTATTCTTGGTAAGCTTTCTCGCTTCACCTCTTCTAAATAGCCTGTAAGTAAACTGAACAGCACAGATCTCTCGAACTGTTGCTTAGTCTTGATTGAGGAAATGCTGCTGCTGTATTTCCGAACTGTGAAAGGACCTTCTATGGATGCTTGATTTCTTCTAAAGCTTTGGAAGATATTTTTGAAAATCAAGGCAATCAGTGTCAACTAAATCACCCTTATCTTTAGGTTTGTGAATCCCTTTGCAGACCTCCAGGGAGAGCAAGAAAGACCTCATTATAAAAGCCATACTGACTTTTCCTGCAGTGAACATCCCAAGTAGCTTGTACTTCTGTAGCTGCCCACTAATTTTAGTCTCTATTAAAACTCTTCCTAATTGTCCTGGTTCAAAGGTCAAGCTACCTTTACCTTATCTCTTCTGGTGATTTTCTAAAAATTGGTGTCACTTCCACCCACAGCTGTGACTGAATGTTGCAGTGATTCTGGAGCTGAAGAAATGGTCTCCAGGAGCTCAGCACCCTGCTAGTGTCCTGGCTCCTTCTCTGGCCAGTATATGGGACCCATGACACTGTTCTCAAGTGAAAAACTGTGTGCTTACAGAGAAAAAAAAATCTTCAAGCATAGATAGGTAACATAGGCTGGGTGTTCACATTGGCAGGGGGGTGTTCAGTCCCTGCTGTGCCACAGCTTAGTCTCTCTCTGCCTCTCTCCCTGCATGTGCTGTGGGCGTAGTGGTATTTTCCTGGCTCACAGGGTTAGGGTTGGATAAATAGACTGCAGACAGGGAGAACCTTATTTGCTGCTGGAATCAGTGCCATAGTAGAGCCAAAAATAGATGAGCGAGTGTATATACGACACCACTGAAGCGGCGCTAACCTTGTGTGACAGACTGAGGGTTAACACGCAAGGAATGCATGTTGTGGGGAGGGAGTGGGAAAGCCCTGGCTGAGCACAGCAGGGTCAGCCTGTCCAGATGAAAAAGGTCCTGGGTTCCCTTGTCAAAACATGCCCTTAGGCAGGACTTTTTAATCAGGGTGGTTTTGGTCCTACTTTACCCTTTGTGTCTGAACTTTTGGGTCCTGCTTAAGATTGTAAACCCACACCTTCAGACATGCTGGTGTTCTTCATGGTCTGGAAGTGAAACTGTGATGACAGAAAGGGCCGAGCCTTGTGAAGTGCAGAGCAACAGGACGGGACTGTCACAGAGGGGCATGTTGGCTGCAAGTCTGCAAAGAGTAGTTAAAACTGGCTGGAGTACAGTTTTTCATTATGTTGCACTACACCTCTAATTTAAACTTCCACATGTAAATTACTTCCAGTGGGTAGGGATTTGCAGAAAAAAAAATAAATTGTTATATTTGATATTATGAAAGTTATCTCAGGCTGTCTGAGGCACATTGAAGTGTGTGCTCTCCCTGCTTCATGGAGTGTGCATTAGTCCAGCCACACCTAACAGAGGAATTTGCATGAGTAATTAACTACCATTTCCTGCAAATCGAATTACTTGGAATTAGAATTTAAAATTGCTTTCCAATTACCGAACCATACTTGTTAGTGAGAAAGAGAGAGCAATGTTTTTATTGTGCCACATTTAGAAAGGGGCAGAGGCTCTTAACTATTTCAAGAGAGCAATTATTTCTGAAAAGCATAGTGTGTCCAGGGATCCCAACCTTATTTGCTTTACACTGCTAACAACCACTGAGGCTGATGATGCTGCTCTCACAAGTGAGATGAATTAATTTGCTTCTTAAACTTTAGGAGTAGAACAAAATAAAATGGCCTTTATTAGCGTTACATTTCAAGGACAGTTGTATGGCTGCCTATGCAAAGTTGTTCTTGGTTTTAAAGTATACACCAAGGCTATTCAGAGCCTTTTCCTGACAGGCTGTATAACTGTATGTGCAGATGTGCATCTAATTCTAAATGAAGATGTTCCTATTATAATTTATAGAATAAATTTAAATTGCCAATGGGAATGTTCCTCTAAAATCAGAGAATAGTATTTCCTAAAAATATTCTCTGAAAAATTTACAGACCCTGAATTTCCTCATATCTCATGTCAGACAATGATCAGAGAGACTGTCTGTCTTTCCGTCTACCTGAAACACAACTAAATAATAAAAAGTATTATGTAAAACTGATGAAGCTAGGATATCTTTTTTTAAAGCTGTGCTTTGGGGACTTAGGCTGGTATTCCACATCAATGCATTGAAGTAAATAAATGTATTCATGTTTCTTGGTTCCTACAAACCAGATCTCACATGTAACTTAAATGTCTTCCTGGCTATCTACTGTGATTTCACAGAGGCAAAGCCTTAATATAAATATCTGCTTGAAGAACATAATGCCCTGTTAACTCTTAATAGGACTCAATGAATCCTGATTGATTCAGTGTCCAGGGAATATTTGATGTTCAAGATCATAAAATATTATGAGAACAGACATTAATTTTGTTATCTGCTGCCTAGAAAAGGAATGGATTTAGCTAAAAGGAATAGTTAGAAGTACAGCTTGGTTTTTTGGATTACATAAAAGCATAATGACTTTGTGTAGCTAACTTGAACTGATGAGAGCAATGAAATGTAAGGTTAAGATTCTTACTACTCTGTGAGTACTGCAATGCACTGAGCAATGATACTATGAAAATACTGAGACCAATATAACTGTAAACCAAGGGGCTGGAAAAAGGAGAGCTTGACTCATTTCTTGTCAGATTTATTAGCAGGCTGTTAGAATAATCATAGAACAATCCCTTCTGAAACCAACAGAGGTCCCCAGATTAACATCAACGAGAGAATTTGCCATAAATTTGCCTCATATCATGCCAAATGTCACCTTTTATTTCCCCTGTCGAGTTAGGGAATGGGTTTACTAGGGGACTGATGACAGGAGAGGCATTTTATTAGTGCTGTCTTCTTTCTTTCATTCAGGGAAGGTCTTCTGCCAGATGGTGCTGCTCAGGGGAACCTGCAGATCTTCCTGGAGGGCATCCACAATATAGGAGGTGACTGCTGAAGGTGAGCTTCTCTACCAGCACCCAGGCTACTCGGATTTCACTGACTCTTGTGTCCTAATTGTAAGGGAAGGCATATTTGTGCTATTAAAGAGTGTTTGCATGTGTGATGGAGGCTGAAAAGGGAAGCATGTTATGAAGATGGACATCAGAATAAAAGAAGGAAGAGGCGGGGGATGTAAGAGGAAGATGGAGAAGCAGGATAGCACAGGCAGACGGAGCAGATGAGCAGGCAGACAGTAAATGAGTGGAGCTGTTTGCTGCCAAGCAGCTCCCAAAAGGCAATATTGGGGAAGAGAAACTTGTCTCTGTGAAGGCCTCCCTCTGGGCTATGGCCGCAGTTGTCAGCTTGTGTCAGCACGTTGTTATGCTGAAGGGTTTGATGCAAGGGTAATGAACAGTGCGGAAAAGAAACCTTTTCTTATGCCACCGACTGGCACAAGAAACTCATCAGCAAATGGGTCATGGTAATTCAAGCCTTTGCCTTCTGAAGGGAAGGCTGACATATTTTCAGAGATCACAGTGATCTGCAGGAACCACTGCCATGAAAGGACCTGGCTTTGAAGGAGATGAGGTTTTAGCATCATTTGAGGTATTTGGTGCCAGCATTGCCAGGATGCTGGAACATCTGAACTGTTGCTTGGGTCTGGTCAGGTGTCTGTTCAGAGGCTTATCACACAGTTTTGCTGGACAATTAGCTCCCTTCTCTAATAGGAATAATGCTGGGCAGAAACCAGACAGGACAGTGCTGTGCAATATATTTAGACAGTTAAATGGTTAACAACAGAGCTCCTGTTGTGATTCAGTCATGCCAGTAGCATAATGCCAGCTTCTGTCCTCATCTGACACTTTCATGCTGCTTGGAAGGAACCGCTGGGGAAATATGCTTTCACAGATTGTTAGTTGTACAGCCACATCCCTCAGAGCCTTGTATAATAAGGCATTGGCTCAGAAAGTGGAAATAACCAAGTGCTGGTCACATACTACTTCTATTTTTGCTATCAGCACAACCTCAAAGGCATCTGATACTGGGTAGGAGGTAAAGCTGCTCAGAGGTCACCTCAATTAACAGCAGGGCTCAGACAGGTCCCCCGCCTGGTTTCATAGATAGAGCTCTGCTGCTTTTACATTTACCGAGATGAACCTGACTAAAATGAGCAATTGGGTTTTTAAGCTGCAAAAATCCACTGACAAACCTCTAAAGCAGGATCCTCTGTGTATGTGTGTACCTGATGGCAAAGCATGTTACACAATGACAGACTGCCTCAGAGTTAGCAGGGGCAGGGGGAATCTGTAGCACAGAGGAAACAGTATATATGTCCTAATTATTTTTTTAATTTTGGAGCGAAATCACACTGAAAAGCAAACAGTTGTAGTCAATATTGAAAAATGAGCTTACTTATGTTTTTGGACACAGAAGATGCTCCCGCATTGATTAACTGTAATGGTCTGCAGGGCACTGATTGCAAGGTAAGATATGGTTGATTGCAGGTGGGAAGACACTTGGTATTGGGGCATCACCTTTGTGACCTTTAAAAGAGTATCAGCCACGGGTCCAGAGCTGTCCTAAACTGAACTCCACGTGAAGTAAACAGGGACTTTGTTGTTGCTGCAAGATAATCTGGGAACATTAGGAGGGCAGCAGCCTATTCTGTCACTATATTGGTGACAAGACCAGGTAAGGGTAAGGATGCTGGCAGAATGCCTGGACCTCTGAGTTCACTCAGTCATGGTGCACATTGTATTTTTTAGAAACACCCATTCATAAAATTTTAAGTAAAATAACCTTTGTGGAGTCTGAGTTTCCTCTTCCTCATACCAATGACTACAGTCATAACATATCTGTGATGGGGCAGCATGAGATCTCCAGATCTTTCAGATAACACCAATCACTATTTCCCCTTGTGAACTTTTCCTCTGGTGTCAAGGACCATGTTCCTATTTTACAAGGAACAAGAAAATTTTTATTACTTTTTTTTCCACTCAGAAAGTAGATTTCAAATGGCTCTCATGGCCTGAGCTTTTATGTTGTTTTAGTGAGATAAAAAAGGGAAGAGTTTCACAGTGGGTTGCAAAGTGGATTTTTCTTAGCTAGTTAGTCTGAACTTTTCAATTAATTTAGATCCCAAAGATTCAGAGGAAAAAATTCAGACAAGCCCATTTCCAAGTTCTGTATGCTGAAATTAGATCTAGCCTGTTGGAGAAAGAAACCACATGTCAAGTCCACTGAGTAGTGGAATAGCAAACTTCAAACAGTTTAATTGTCCCACATAGTTGTATTTTTTAAAGAGTCCACTAATATCCAGTTCCATTTCAGAGAGCAACCGTCTGTAAAGTGTTATCTGAGTAAAGTGAATTGTTTGAACAGTGCGGGGATTTTGAACTAAGTGTCATTGTAAGAAAGGCCACTTTTTTTCTGGATCAGCCAGGCAAAGCTGCAGCTTCTTTCTCTGGGAGAGAAGATGGTGAACATTAATCACCCCTTGGCAATCTGTCAGGTCGTGGACTGCAACCCGAGAGGAGTGATTTGCTAATTATCTGATGTGACATGTTATGAAATAGATATTTACACATAGATTTTTACACATAGGGTAAAATGTGTAAATATTTACACATAGGGTAAATAGATATTTACACATAGGGTAAAAGTAACAGTAGAATTGGGCAAGAGATCTGAATCACCTGAAGTTTTAGATCAGTGATTTGGGCAGAAAAATTGTTTTCCTTTCTGGCCTCAGGGAAAGGTGAAAATATCATTGTCAGGTTCTTTGTGATGGTCTTTTCAATTCTCTGTGTGTTTGGGATTTTTCTTTAAAAGGGTCACTTGAGATGGGAATAAGATCTGTAATTCTGGATCCCCTGGCATGTGACTTTTCAGCCTCAAGGCCCCTGTGGAGCATGCTGACCTGACCACCCAGCTATCCCAGCCTCCCTGCACACCAAGATATTTGACATTATCAGACACTCTAAAAATGTCTTCCCACCGTGCCTAATGTCTCTGTGGTTTACCTGAGAGCTGGGTCAGCATATGTGCTGATCTTGGCTGTGTGCATTGCATGGGCATTTACTTCCCAGCTTACAAGCAACAAGTGCTGGAGAAAGGGAGAGGGGAAGCACAATCCTTGACGCAGGTGAACCAGAGTTATGGCGACAGTTAATGCTTGGCCACTACTGCCACTATCAGAAGGAATGAAGGGTTTCACTTGGAGGTAATTCCAGGGGTCTGCAAAGTCCCCTTAGGGAGGGAAAAGAAGGGGAGATGCTCACTGTTAGCCTGGCTGAGAAGCCTGTGTGGCCAATCCACTGTTCAAGCAGCACTATAGACAGCAAGGTGTGCCCCTGGTGAAGAAGAGCAGTTGGAGAGGGATTAGAACTGGGGATGGACAGATCCACCTCAAGGAAGAGAGGAGGCTGTGATACCCTCGACAGTAAGGACAGGGCTTCAGCCTTGTGATAGATTTCTTGAAGAGGCTGGCAGATGAAACTCATTCAAAATACGTAAAGAAGAAAAAAATTCAGAACAACCAACCGACAAAACCCACAAACTCTTTGAACACTGCTATTTATGATTACATAGGCATTCAAGGCTTCCTTCATGTTCATAGCTAGAAACTGTTTTCCTAGATGAAGTTTTTAGAGGCTCAGATGTAATCAGCTAAGAAACTCTTCAAATAAACTAAGCCGTGTTTTGATTTGGTGCAAATAAGAAGTGAAGTAATAGGAATAGCTATTCCTGGAATAGCTGAGGCTTTGAAATGCTGATTTAAAATGCTCCATGCTGCCATTCAGCTGTCCTATTGTAACATTGTGGAATGAAAGACAAATTCCCTCTCTGTGAATATAGAAAAAAAAGGTATATTAGCAATTGGAAATAAAAGTCCACCCCTATAAAGCAGGGGATGTGTGTGTAATTTTTATCCTCTTTTACCTTTTATTTTATATATTTATTCTTTTTACTCCCTGTATTTCTTTTTGACATCAAAAAGACAATAGTACTGTTTCTCACATCTGCTACAAAGGACTTCCAGTTATCGTTTCTCTACTGCTGTTACCTCGCTTCACATCATGGTTTGAAAAGTCTAATCCTGTGGGGCATGGCTATAAATCTGCCATTAACACTTCTCCTCTATCTTGAACAGATGGGCAAGAGAGATGTAGGGTGATGCCTGTGCTGCAATCAGAAGCCCAGACAGAGCATGTATAGAGTCTTGTGAACCTGGGGATGAAGGCTGGAGAGCTGCAGCTGCAGGAGTGCCAGCATAGGGAGCTGTCTGTGTCCTTTCCTAGGGTCGTGGGTAAGCTGATACCTCATGCTTTTTGCATTGTGGAAACTATGTGGCTCTGATTATGGAGCTGGTTTAGGTTCTACCTATGCTTATGTTCAGCCCCACACCTCGGGTAGTATGGTCATACAGAATCTGCCTTTTGAATCTCTGTCTCTGCATTGTTGCATGCTTGCCTTCCTCTCTTTGGCCCAATATGCAGAGAATTAGTTTGCTGTTGTATTTTATCTGGAAGAGGTTATTCTCAGCTTGCTTGCTGTTTTGAGGGGGACCATTGCTACCCCTCCTTCCTGTTCACCAAACGCCCCTACTCTGAAGAGTTTATAACAGCCTCTATTAGGCTGTGCACTCCCACCTACCATGGGGCTATTCAGAAATGACCCCTACTGTTCCCCATAGGTTTTGATCAAAGATAACTCACAGAATAAACCAGATTTGAACATAGCCTATTATGAGTCTATGACTAAAAGTGATTATGAAAAATTACGTTTTGTCTTTATGTGTTTATGTACCCCTATATGTGGGGCAAAATACTTTCAAGGTCTGTGTTATCTGCAGTTCTTTAGTGGATACTATGTAAGTTCAGTGATGTTTTCAGGATCTTTGTTTAGAGAGCTGAAAGTCTTAGTGAGTTTCTGAAAACTCACGCAGCTTTACTTCAATGAGCAGCACTACTAATATCTATCAAATTCCTACTACTCCTATGTATTCATGGTGGTAACATTGGTACAGCAACAGCAAATTGCTCCTTCTGTTATGAATCTGGGGGTAAATTAGTCTCTGGGTTAAAATCTAAGCTATTTTCTGAAATCAAGAATACTTTTCGGACCACTGTTGTCCCGTTGAGCGCAAGTAATGGTTTATCTGATACCACAGATCCTAATAAATGGATTATTCCATTTAGAAAGATATTAATGAATTATATTGTCTAGAGCTAGGTTATTTCTTCTGCCTGTAATACATAAACACAGGCAGCTTGCAACTGAAGGGCGGTATACCGAGGACAATGGAAAGAATTGCTCTGTTGCATGGTGCACTGTTGTCTCGTGCTTTCGTTGCTATGGGGTGTAATTGCATTACCCACTGTACTGTTAGATTTCAAAAGGGTAGTTCATAAGCACTAATAACATTTGTGGCAATCTGAGCTAAGTTAATGAAAAAGATAATCAAATCCAGTGCTACAGGGCAAGATATTTGATATCTCCAGGGGTCATAAAGAAATCATACAGCTGTCTTGGGGCAAGGGGTGGTTGTATGTGAGTCCAAGAAGAGGCAAGAGATAGCAGCAAAGTGAGGGTCACCTTGCTCAGAAGCACTGTGTGTTGGTCACTGGCAGAGGTAGGAGGGGATGTGTTAGATGTATCACAGAGATGAAGATGCTTATTAAGCTAATGATATTTTTAGTAATGCCAATACCTTATATATGTGTTTCAGCTGATCTCAGACATTTGTCTCTATGTGTTGATTGGGAAAATGGATTAAATAGTTCATGCATGCTTCTGCCTTCCCCAGAGCAGGTATATACTGAGTTCGGAGCTGACTATGGATGGCATTGAAATAGCATTTGTTTGGTTTTTTTCAGTAAGCACTAATTCCAGTCTGAAACTTACTTTTGAAGCCAATGTAGTATTTTATTGCATCTCTGGGCAATACGCAGTGGTGACTTTTTCCTGCTTCTAACTATAAACATGGTGAGATTTTTGTGTGGACCCTTTCACAACCACATATTGGTATAACACTTGGGGATCTTGACACTGGTTTATGCACTGACTAGTAGCAGAAATGGTGTTCATGTTCCTTATAGGTATGTTACTGATAATGTTCAGCAAGAGACACTTGCAATGGGAATTGCAGCTGGCACCCAAAAACATTTTTTATCTCACAGATTTGAGCTATATTTATTGCAAGTACCTCCTTCATCCTACTCTCCACTTTTGTACGTTCCCTGTTAGCATTCTTCTATTTCTACTACTGCTTTCTCTTACACAGATCTTTTAACTGCAGTAATACTTCTCACACCAAGTCCTAGCCATCTGAGAACACCAAGTGCTATAACCCTTGATGGGTGTGTACATGGCCCAGGAGAGATGATTCAGAAAAACAAGAATGCATGAAAGGGTCCTTCCTTCCATATGTCTTCCTAAGTCTCAGAGGCTTCCTAAATTAGGCATTTTAACTACCGTACTCTGCATTTGACAGTTAATCCAGTCTGAAGAGATGTATCAGATCCCTTTTTGAATGTTTAGATATTATTAGTTTTCTGTAGGATACAATAAGAATTCTTAAGAGTTCTCCAATGACATATTGATAGAAAAAGACAGGTAGGAGAAACTATGGGGGCTTCTGGTTTTGGTTCTGCCCAAATACCCACCATCTGTTTACCCGCTACCTCTGCGAATTTATGTAGCTCACATTCACTCATTGATAATTCATTGATAATTTGTGCATTTGGAGGCTTTCCTACCATTTACATCTTTTGTGTAACTCTTCTGTTAGATCCCATGTGCGTGTAAGAACTCACCAAGAGACTTGCTCCAGCCTAGCTGTGAGACGATCTCATAGTAATGCCGTAAGACTGCTCCAAGCAGGATGAGAGGGGTATGGTGAGGTCATGGAAAATGATGGGAAAAACCTGTGGGGAGCACCCAAAGCAGAGGTGAAGCTGCATAACTTAATGCTCACATCTGAGTGCTGAAAGGTGGCTTTGTGCTCATACAGTGCGTCTACGGTAGGATGGTAAAACAGGAGAGGTAGTAAGTCCACACCCCTCAGCAGCAGAGTTGCATGAGCTTAGGCAGAGCTAACATAGTACCAACTTAGGTAGGCACATTTTAAACACTCTTAAAAGATACAGACCACCATACTAAAAGCTTTCGGACCACAACTTTTTTTTTTTTACTATTTCCTGTTAGATTCTGTGCATAATTATTGTTGTTCTGAAGAAAAAAAACATGTACTCAAGTATCACAAGTAAAAATGTGTGATAAGCAAATGTCATTTGTAGGCTACAAATGTCCATGTAGCCTACACTGGTGCACACCACAATCACGCAACAATCACGTGCCTGACATGTGCCCATCACGCTCCCATCACACACCCATGTCGTGTGACAGGTGCGTGGCCACCACGTGATTGTTGTGTGGCTCCTGTATGATTGTCCCGTGATGGGCATGTGCCGAGTGCATGCACCAAAGACATTTGATCATCACACATTTTTGCTTTGAGAAAAACAATAAGGGGCTATATTTGACACCTGAGTACTTTTTTTTCTTTTTTTTTTCGTTCACCACAACAACTGTGCATGCAATTTCATGGGAAATATTAAAGAACTTTTGGTCCAAAAGCTTTTAGTATGATGGTTTGCATCTTTCTAAGAGCGTGTACATGGTGTAGTAATGCTTGAGTGCTTTGATGCTCTTAATAGCTGTATTTCTATCAAAATTTGCTAGCTTTTTTCCAGGCTTGTCAGAAAAGCTTCATTAATTCCTAAGCGCTGGATTATTTGTAATGTTTCTCCTGACTTCTTTTGAGACTCAAAAAACACGCCCAAGATCCAGCTGCTAGGCTTAAGGGTTTACAGTGGAACAGAAGAAATAATGGTAATAAATTTACTTGAACTCGTCATGATAATAATAATCACATTTCTATAAAGCTTGAATTGAAAAAGAAGTCTAACAGAAAAACTGCTTGAAATCTACCATACAAAAACTGACTGCTTCCACACACTGCTTCCCACTGTTCCTCAAGGCATCACTGTGTTTATATTTTGAATGCCTACAGTATGGATTTATTGAAAGTAAATCATGTTTTAATAAAACAAGGTAGTATGGAGTTTCTGTGGGGCTGAAGTTCTAGCTAGCAATCTTCAGTATGTGACACCAAATAGATTTTGCTTAAATTAATACCAAAGGGACTTTTATTTAGCTTTCTTTCTTTCTCTGTTCTACAAGAGGAAGATTAATATCACCTCTAAGGAAGTCACAGTTATTTCAGAAGTGAGCGATTACAAAGTTCTCAGCATTGCAGATAGAGGTAGTTATTTTAAACAACATAATTCATCCTTCTATATTGCTTCTCTCTCTTTCAGCACAGACATTTCTCTCCATAGGATGGATTCTCAGCTGCAAAACATCCAGATTCTAGTTTACATGTAGGTGAATATTCAAGGTTAATGTATTCCCTGTAGGGGAAACAGCACCATTCAGGCCACATTCCTTTTTCCTTCCTTGCTACAGAGTAGGCTTTTGAAAATGTGTCTGATGAAATTGACGGTTCCTTCTCTACTTGCACAAATGAATTCAATGTTTCTAATTAGGTGAAGTACCTCTCCCCATGACTTTGGCCAGCAGGCAGGACAAATAAGTTTAAATAACTACTCTAAATCAAGGATAGAGAGGAGAGATATATATATATATATAGATATATATATATGTATATATATTTCCCCATGATAATTTTTGTCCTTTCTGTTCCCGTACAGGGTGTGCATTTTGGGACTTTTTATACACACAGCCCAACATCAATGACTCAAGCAGGTGTCCCCGGCCACAAGCTGACTGGAGAGTATGAAAGACAAAACTCATGGGTCTTCAAGCAAGTTGTCCTCTTAGCCAGAGGTAGGTGCCAGTTTATTGCCAACTTTACTGGTTAGATTAGAATCTGTCAGGATGAAACCTCTGCATACCCCAACTTTTTTTTCCCCTGTTTGTCCTAGTTTTCACATTGAGGAAGCTGCGGATGCCCTAGGCAGGACCTGCAATGCGCCCCCCAGGTACTCATTGCAGTGTGAGATGTGCCAGAGCCCTGGGGCTCACCACCTCCTGGAATGGTTACAGCCAAAACTGATTAGCTCGTGCTTATCTTGGATAGACTTATTAAAAATGCAGATTAATTTGCCATGGATGCTGGGATTTCAGAGTTGGCCCCCTACAGCATGAGATAAGGCTTGTCTGGACTAGTGCTTAACTGGTCTAAGAAGGGCTCATGGGCACTGCTGACTGCATGCAGTCAGTACTCCTGTACCCTGCTCTCCAGCACACTCCTCAGAACCTACTGACATTTCATTATCCAGTATGTCCCAACAGACTCAGATAAAGACATCAGTTCTATGCTGCTGTGTTGATTCAGTTCCCAAGCAGCTCGTTGAGGTTAAAAAATGGGTTAAGCATTTAGACATTGACCATTATTGGATTAAACCCGGATCATATTGATTTTTAATCTTTGATAAGAAGCTGAATCACAGCTTTAAAATTTACAGCAGCCCTCAAATATTTTTTACTTTGATTCCCTGTATTCTTTAGTTCCTGCAGACTATCCAGGGTGAATACAGAGTTCTGTGAATCATCTCATTCATACTTCACATAGAGGTAATGCTGCCACTTCACCTATCTGTTTTATTGACCCGTTTACATAGCCAAGGGTGGTTCTGCAAGCTGATATTCAATTGGTAATATTTTGAATTCCTGGGACACATGTAATGCAACTTATTTTATGAGTTAAAAATTGAAGATGTGCCATCAGTTTTTAAAAGTCATATTCCCACTTGGCTCTTCTCATAATCACTGTTACAAGAAAGATTCATTGGATGACCATAACAATAAAAATTGGAGGGGAGAAGTCTTTAGCCTCAGTCTAGGGTTTCAAAAAATGATTTTTTTTTTTAATTTATATTGCACTGGACAGCATTTGTGTGTTTGTATATGGTCAGTGTCTCTGTGTGCTTTTTATAAACTGTTTCTCCCCAGAAAATATATAAACCTGGGTCTGGAGTTTTTTAACAGTATTGAGCTGTTTATTAACAGCAGGAGCACATAGCAGATGAGATTGTGGGGGAGGTGACCGAAAAGTAGAAGCACGATATGGTCGAGGACTGAACCTTGGGTCCACCCCTTTTTGCTTACTACCTTTCTGCTCTTTCCTCTTCAGCCCCTCCTTTTCATGAGAAACTACTGAACTTGGAAGAAAGGCTTCCCATTTCCACAATCATGGCACTCTTTTCTTCCCTTACCCCAGTCTTTATAGCCATTATATGTGTTTTGATTGGGATAATACTAAAGAAAACTAATGGAGAGAAGGAAAAACATGACATTAAAAGCAAGCTTACATCTCGCCCGTGGGTGGATGAAGATTTAAAGGATGGCACTGACCATCCCTTAGAGGAAGAAGGTAAGAAAAATCTTATTCACTGGAACACTTCTGTTGTTTGAATTTTATCTGCTGATGTGAGTAAGGGAGGTGTAATGTTCTGGACTTCTCCACAGTGACAGCAATGTATAATGCTACACTGCTGCTGTGCCCTGAGCTTGTCAGCTCCCAGGAAGGAGGCAATCCTCATGTCATGTCATGTTGGTGTAAATCTCTGTTTCCTGCAGATCCGGGTCAGAGTGCAAAAAGAAAGCATGTTTTCAAGGACCCCATCTGTTCCTCTGAACAGCAGATCTCGGACCTATGAGGGACTCTACGGGCAATATAAGGAAAGAAAGGAGAAGTCCCGCCAGCTTCTTCCCAGGTCTTATTAGTGTGAGCAAAGGGAAGACCTGAGCAGACAGTTTCTATCTGCAAGTTGATTTTGTAGACATTTCATCCCACTTTATAACTCAGTGCTACATACTTGGTCTCAGCACCACTAAAAAGTTGGAGATGGGTTTAAGACCTCCATTTGTGGCTTCTGAGAATGTCTATGAGAGCTTTAGCTGGGTTAACACTAGAATCATTTGGGAGCTATGTCAATCAAATATTTAAGAACAAAATACGGTGATGGCGCTAATCTGTTCACTGAACTGCATATTTGAACCCATACAGAATGTCTCTTATTTTCAGTAGCTGTTTGTGATACACAGCTTGGACAAAAGTTTAAACACAATATGTGCCCTTCCTTCTTCTTAGTTCCTGAAAATCTCGTAAACTCCCTTTATTTCCTTGTGAGATAAAAATCTCCAGAGTTCTATTCCTATGAAGTTTTTTAAGTTGCAGTTAATACAGCTCTTTTTTTTTTTTTTTCTTTTTTTCCTCAAGTTGGCTTCAAAGGCTTTTTGTGGGGTTTGGCTTGTTTTTTTGTTGTTGGTTTGTGGTTTTTTTCCCCCCATAATGACACATTCCCTGACTCTACTTCTAGGAATCTTGAAACTTATATTGTTCTTCTGCACATATACCTATTTCTACGAGCTATTATCTCTCTCCATTTCTTAGCATTCAGTGTACTTTGAATTAGTGTTGTTGTATTATTTTCCAGAAACAGTTGATACCTGGAACATTTTAAATCATATTGACTATTTTCCAAATACATAAAACTTCTTTAAAAATTAGTTCACGTGTTGTATCCTTCTTTGTTTGATGCAAAATATGTTCTGCATAAAATTATCCCATATTTCCTTTGTCACTAATGGCTTGCTAGTTCAGTCAAATTGCTGCAAATTAAAATTCCTGTGGGTATTTCAAATGATAACCTATGAATCATCATCTTGGACTATACTTGTTTCTATCAGTTTGAAAATTTAAAGCTTCTAAATAAACAAACCTATTAGCTCTTAACAAGGAGTCTCACTGCCACAGCTCCACATATAAAATGTCATTCTTTTATGTGGTAGTAGCTTACCGTTTTATTCAGGTGCTAAATTCAAAATTGTACTAGTTTAAAATTCCTTGAAAAAAATTTGACAGGTAGACATATTGGTGCTGTTGTCAAAAGATTTATTTGTTTTTAAATAAAACCTTTCTCAGTTTGCCATGTCATCCAATATGAAATTAGTTTTCTTGCTATTTTACTTTTAATGATAATTAATCATCTTTCTCTTAATGATGTGTGATTCAAACCATGTCTTTTACCTTTAGAAAAATTAAAATAATTTTATTATGCTTAGGGAAGTTTTTCTTCAGCAGACAAAAGTCCTGCATAAGTGAGATGAGCAGCAGTGACAAATAAAAGAGTTGGTAAGGAGCTTTTCCTAGGGCTATGAGTAGGGATCAAAATGTATTCACCTTGTTGTCAATATTAAAATTCTCACTGACTTTGCTAGATGCTGAAATGGAAACATGGATGTAAAGTTTTTATAATAGTAAAGAGTATTTTACATACTATGTAAATTCCGCTACTTTATTGATGTATCTTACTTTATCAGACAAGCTCATTTCTACTTAAATGTCTCAAGCTGTCTTGTATTTAAAGATAGAGTTCCTCTGAAGGGAATTTGAGTGAGGTGAGATGAAGCATTCTTAAGGCCTTGTCTAAAGCTAGAATCTAGGGCTGCCCTAGGTGAACAAGCTGATTTTTCAGCAAATCCTGAAACAAGATGGGGCAGCTGAAGACCAAGTCTTCTGATTTGTGTCGATGACCAAAGCAAGGTCTATTTGCCAAGCATGTGAAGCACTTTGTAAGAAAAGCACTGACCTTACTTGTAGACATCATGAACCTTCCCTGAAGTGGCACCATCAGGGATTTTTCCACTGAGATGGACATACCTTTGAGCAGCAGAGCATTTAGTGTAATTAGCTGAACTGCTTGGGCAGACTCAGCAGGGCACTTTTTGGCAATGAAGTGTAGAAGGGTGAGGATCAAGTGCTCCTGAGCTAGTCTGTGTTCTGCTTTCAGTAGCTGAAGAGGTGGGTGGTTCTTGGAGCAGCCAGAAAGCCGGTCCTTTCGTTAGGTGCAAAGCACTTAGTGCATTTGTTTAATGCTTTAACTGGCAGCACTTCAGATTTGTTTGCATGCCTATCTGTCCTGTAACTTTTCCCTTCATTTATAAGGTCCAGTTGAGAGGTTGTTGCATTGTCGATTGGCAAGAATGGTCTGTATATGTGTATATCTGGCTGTGTCTTGCATTAGTCCTTGTGTGATTACCAGTAAGATACAGATAAAAAGATGTTTCTTCAGCCTTGCCTTGAAGGATGAGTCACAAGGAGTTTCTTGTAACAGTGGGCATCATGTCCCAAAGTGCTGGCACTTTGTCTCCCTCTTCTTCAGATTTACACAATTAGATCTGGACTATTGCAAAAGCATCTTCAGTCTTTAGCCCAGGAAACTTAATGTATATTGATCACTTTCTTGATCATATGTTCTGGTGCATAAGGTAAATAAAGACGCACTTTACAGTGGTGTGGAAGATGAGGTTGAATTATATTTGTATCCTTGTTATCAAGGGGATCAGTTGTTCAGATTAATAGTGAAGGTATTTTTTTTACTATATATTTAAATTTGGGGACATTAGTGATACACTCTACTTAAGGACTACAAAGCAATGTACAAAGTTCCAAATGTTCCATTTCTTCTGAAAATGCACTGCTCATTGCTTGTCACACTTCTTATAATAGACTTCTCCCACTTAGAAACATTTCTCCTCTCCCCAGTTTCAAAGACTTCCCATATCTTAATAATACTACTGACATGAATGAGGCAGCGGCAATTTAATTTTCCATTTCAGTGACAGTTCATGCTTTGTGTCATTTAGGAACACAGGACTCAGATGGACATGATGCATTACTGTGCTTATCTCCGTGCTGCTGCAGACACATCCAGCCTTTGTCTTCAGCTAAATGAACACGAAAACTGGCCTTTTATGACACTGTTTCTTTAACCTGCTGGAAGGTTGGTCCAGAACTCCATGCTATAGGTTAAAACCCCTGCTCTACCTGTCTGCCCACCCAAACTTATTTAGTACTACTGGATACCCATTTTTCCTGTTTCATCCTCTTGACAGTTTAACGTATACCCTTCCAGCCCTGGTATATACCCTCCTGTGGTTTATAGATAGCAATCAGTTCACCTCTCAGCTTTCCATTTACTAGACAAAACTGCAAGTCTTCTCTTTATAAAACAGCCACTCCATTTCTCTGGAGATATTAAGAAACCTTCTGTAACTATATTCCAATTTGAGGTAGTTTTCACAATATTTTGATGCTGGCTTCTTTATTCCAGGGTCTACCTCTCCCACTTACTACTTCTTTTGCTTAAGATCCATGACCAACTCTTGGGGTTTCTAGAATCAGCCTGCTAAGCACTATTTATAACCCACTAGTAAGGCAATCAATCTCTTTTAGTTCTCTATTAGCCACACACTCAGTTGGATTCACTACTGAGATTCCTGTAGTGGTGGATTTTGTAGCAGTATGTCATTAATCAAGTGAAAACCCACAGGGTCAGTTACCCAGCATTTTATCTCCAAAGATCTGAAAGCTTTTTTTACATATATTTAATGGTTTGCCTATGCATCGTCTTTACACTGGAAAAGAGATTTGAAAAGGAATTTTAGGCTTAGGAAGGAATTCCTTAGAGAAGAAATTGAAAGAGCTTGTTTGGAAAGCAAATACAGTTATCTAGACTGAGGTTTCTCAAGGATCAGTCTCAGGACCGTTTGTTAATATAATCTAGTGGTCTTTTCATAAAACCAAGGAGGGCACATGTGAGATTACTTCATGACATACAACTGGAAATCAACAACACAGGGAAGTGTCAGTGTAGGTAAAAAAAGTGGCCAACAGAAGTAAAATGACAAGTCATTGTTCTTAGCGTGAGTTTTTGTTATTAGGAAGTCATGGTAGGAATTTTTGCTACAAAATGAGGCAAAATTTATTACATGGTTTGTAGGCTGATTACAACCTCCCGTATGAACTGTTGGGAAGAATCCAGTCATCATCCTAAAACATATTCAGAGAAATTTCTCATAGAGTTAGAGAAATAATACTTCTAAAATGAGATTTCATTAGAATGAGATTCATGGGATGCCTGAGCCAAAACCATTTCAGATCTTCTTAAAAGACAGAAAGCCTGATGACTACTATAAATGTACAACGGAATTGATGGCAATCTTGAGAATGTGGCTAACAAGGAAATAGACTTACTAGCAGGATGTCTGTTGTTCATCGTATGATGGAATACCCAGAGAGGCAAACAAGACGCTTGTAGTATTGTATAACGTGACCGTACAAAAATTGCCATGTCTAAACACAGCAATGAAAGATATAGAGAGCATGCACTAAACAGATGGTGCTGATAATGATTTTGGCTTAGCATATGGATAATGTTAACTGCTAAGAATGAATGGGAGACACATGGTGAAAGAGAATAAATAATAGATTAATTTATTAAAAAAAAAAAAGAGTGTTTTGGTTTTCTGTGTCAGTTCCCACTTCTGGGTTGTTCTTCTGCCTCTGCGATTATTCCCATTTTGAGTGTATTAAGGGTTTTCATTCTCACTAGTTGTCTCATGTTCAAAATCCTTGAAAGTACATTTCTTTTTTCACCTTATTACTAAGTTGAACCATCTTGACCAAACAGCAGTTTCACTTCTTTTTTTCTCTTCCACTTAACATGGGAAAAAAGCCCCATGCTACAAAACAAGCACACAGTCATCAATACTCGTAAACCACAAAGGGAACATTAGGAAGACACACCTTTTTACCTCTTCAGTTTGAGTGTGCAAGATGGTCACAAAAATAATTTTTACAGCAGGTCACTGCTTCCCATTAGCCTGGAGCCAGGTCCTTGCAGACTGTGACCAAGAGTGCTTAACAGAGGCATGAAATGCTAAACAAAACAAATTCTCTGGGTATGCAAAATGAAATGTGTATTGTTTGGGAACCAGATTCATTCTGTTTAGATTCAAAGTATAAAACTGTATTTATTTCACCCTCTTGCACATAGTGAGCCACGCGTGTGAGTATTTAACTGGTGTTTATAAAATGAACAAAAAATCAGCCTGGTCTCTTAGGCAACTGCATACTACTAAAACAAAGAAATAATTGCTGTTTGAATTTGCACTGGAGATTGCTATGATTCTGGAATAATAACCTAATGGCGACTGAAAAAGAACTGGAATATTTTTTCCTGACTCAGCTCTCTGTAGCAGATTGCTCAATACTATTGACTAGTCAAAATGCAGCATTTAAATATCTTTAACTTCCACATCATAGTTGCAAAAATTGCTGTCCCTGCTGATTCTAGGAAAATAGGGGAGAAAGAGATCTCAGAGACAACAGAAGATTCATTTTGTGATAGAAAAAAAACCCCCAAAGTGACAGTTTTCAGTGAAATGGGGAACCATTTTGAGTCCTTAAAGACAAGAAACACAATATTGTACATTTGATATGTTGTTATACTAAGTACAGATGCATGTCATCCATTTTGTCTCATGCTGAAAGTGTCGGGAAACTGAAGAGCTTAACCACAAAGTCACATTTCTGCAGAGCCAAGACTTGAAATGCTTCTGCTATGAAACATGAATATTGAAGAAGCTGACATTCAGCTTTTCAGAGATTTTACACATATTGGTAATTAGGCTCTCTCCTTAACGTCAGTAACTTCATTGGGTATTTTTCTTATCAGCGTGTTCAAGAAGGAACATATATTCTCATTTACTTGCTGAGAAAAGTGGGCTGAAATCCTGGCCACCTTTTCACCGCTGTTTCAGCTTGTAACCCATTTTTACAGGCAGGCTTGCAGGCTGAAATGAAGAAGGCAATGACTTCTTTGTGGATCACACTCGCTACAGCCAGACAGGAACCTCATGCCTCTTGGTATTTAAACAAGGTGTTTATTTAGTAGCTGGAGCTAGGGATCAATGAATTGTGTCAACTGGGACCTCAGACTTTGCCTTGCCAGTGGTGCAGAAGTGCAGTGTATGCCAATGCAGGACAAAGTGCGTTCCAGTGATGAATGCCAAGGATATCAACAGCATTCTCCAGCAAAAAAACCCCAAACCCTAACCCACTTTTATTTTCTTGCAGAGGGTGATGAAGAGTGGCAAGGACTTGAAGAAAATGTTGCCCATGTCCCCTTCACTGCAGAGCGCTATTCTGAGGCTGAAATGATTAAACGGTCACAGACATTTTACGAGCTTCTAAATAAGAGGCGATCTGTCAGGTTTCTTAGTGATGAGCCGGTCCCCAGGGAAGTTATCGATAATGTCATCAGAACAGCAGGTATGGTACTGAGTGGTTCAAGGTCTGAAATAAAGAAAGAAAAAGAAGTATCACCATTGCTGTTCAACTGTGTAACTGAGAAAAGGTAGTGTGGAAAAGCCAAGGGAATTGGCATGTTGCTTGTAGTTTTACTAGATTCACCTGTAGCCAGAATGAATTAGCACCCACTGACTGATCAGAAATTACTCAGTTTAAACAACTATATGTCAGGGAATGGTTTGGGGCTTTCCCAATTCCTTTGTACTTGCAGTTCACCTGTAAGGGAAGAAGAGCATTTCAACAGCATGAAACAAAACACCTCATTTTCAACCTTTAAAAGATTTTATTTAAAATATGATTTATGTATGGTTTAGTCAGACATCTTTCAGATTGAAATATTAGAGTGTTTTCTCTCAAAAATGTCAAACTGTGTGTATTTCACATGCTCTAAAGTGCAATTATTAGATGTGGGTTTTGTTTTTTGGGTTCCCCCCAAAAACAAATTGGTGAAACTGTCTCAGCCAAGCAAAATATTTCAGTTGACATAAATGGTTGGGGCTTATTATAGGAAAAGAATTTCAGTCTACAACCAAAAACTTTTTCTGGTCCTTCTAACATCAATCCAGACCCCTGCTGCATATGACTGGAATGTTATGCTGAGGACCCTGGTCAAGGTTATTTGACTGAATGTCAGAAATTGATTATTTTTGTTGTTGTTGTTGAGAATTTATGCTTTTCAAATTATTACTGTCATGTCCTGGCCTAATCTCATCTCTGCTTTAGTAACACTGACTTCAGCCAGGAGTGGTTTTGACCCTCATTATTTCTCTTATTATGTGAGCCAGCTGCTGCTACTATAGAAAATATTCCAAGCTGCCTTAGACAACAGCTCAGTAGCCTTTAGCAGGATTAATAATATAAAGATTCTCAGCATTTGAGATGCATTATTTTCCCTTTAAAAACTGTAAGCAGCTTTGTTACTGCACTGTAACGAGTCTCTGTCTCCCTCTAATTAACTAGGAGTCATTAAAACACTGAGCATGTTTTGGCAAAAGCAGTAAAGCGAACAAGCCTGGCGTGCAGATGAAGTATTTAGTAACCCTGAAAGCTTTGGGCTGTGTAGAGAAGAAGAAAACAAAATGAAGCATAAATGTCATCAGTTTTTACCCAAACCTGAGGATAGGCAAAGTTCACAATATTAAAACATTTTAATATATAAAGATGGTTCAAACTGCTTATTCAGTGTTTCTCAAAGTAAAATCAGTGCTTAGGTAAGAAACTATTCTACATGTTGAAGATCTTCAAATACTTTTAAATGTGTATGAGGGACCAGAGAGATCTAAGCAGTTTATCTAACCCATATATCTGTGAACCTGTGCAGATAAGTGTATTCTTCAGCTTCTGGCTTTTAACCTCTAGGTAGTTAAAATATTCTCCAATGGTGTTGGTGGGTGAGCAAGTGCAGATTTAATATGTGCACACCTACATACACCAGCTGTCTTTGGGACAGCAAACTCAAACCTGTATGCTACATGGCAGATGTCTGTGTTGTGCAGCTCCTTATCTTTGTCAATCAGTGACAGGTTCCTGTGGGTGGTCGCTTAGCCTCATTTCCCTGAAAGCCATTAGCTTTGCCCTTTAGCTAAAAGCACGTCTCAGAGTTGGCTGCATATTCAGACAGTGCAGTGCTGTCGGTATAACGCTTTGCAATGATGTTACTATGTGCATATATTGCACCAAGTTACTGCATCATCATAAGAACCACAAAGGAATTTTTACAAATCCTTCACTTTCCTTTCCTGTAAGATAGCTGTATGAAAGGACTAACTTCTGTCCTAGAATGGGACTTCACATTCTTTGAGAAAGAAATTAACAGGATTGTCTGCCAGAACTTGTTTCAGTCCTTTTCTTCTACTCTCATCCACTTGCTTTCCTACTGCTCTGTTGGTCAGCCTGAAAGCTCGCAAGCAATAGCTGATGCCTTTTACTGCACACCCTTCCTCCTGGGTTTTCATCTTTCCCTGTTTTTGTATAAAGGTACTTCACCTAGTGGAGCACACACTGAGCCCTGGACCTTTGTGGTAGTGCAAGATCCATATTTAAAACGTAAGATTCGTGAAATTGTGGAAGAAGAAGAGGAAATCAACTATAAAAAAAGGATGGGAGACAGATGGGTTAATGACCTGAAAAGATTGAGGTATGAAAAGTCAATTAACTAAGGGATTTGAAAGGAGCTGTGTTTTAGTCTAGGAAAGACTTATATAATTTTCCATTTTTTCCTCCCTCTCACTTTTAATATATTACTAAGCTTCATGCTTGGACAGAAAAACTTATAAATATGTGTAGAATTGTGCTCTGGTGGCTGGTTCATAGAATTGCTTCCAGTAAAAGGGATTATATGCTCTCCATCTTGAAAGTTTTCCAAACATTTGGCTCCATCATTATTTTTTCCTATGTAATCTCTGTGGCTGAAACTCGTCATAGATTTTTCCTGTTGTTTGCCAAACAGTGAAGTTCCCAAAGTCATTGGAAGCTTTGCTACTGACTGAGGTAGCCCCAAGGCTTGTCCTTATCCAAGTGCTGAATTATGCAATATTTATTTGTTCCAAATGCACTCCAAAGTCTGTACTGACTTGCTTAACTTCACTCAGTGGGAAGATGTCTACTGAGTCTTGGCTTGTTAAATGAAACCTATGTGCAAAGCTTTGTAGGGTTGATTTGCCCAACCTGTTATTATTTTTCATGTGCTTAGGTGTGATGAAAAATTATGTGCTATGCAAACAACTAAACCTCAGTATTTTTTATATTTTGGGAGAGAACAGTCCACATTTTCTTATCTAAATCCTATATCATAATGGCATATGTTGTCATTTAAAAAGCTGGGAGTCAAATTCTAAGAGAGCTGAAATACCCAGAAACAAAATAACAGGTTTTTTCTTTTTTTTTCCTTTTTTTTCCCCATGAGAATATATTTAGATTAAGACCTTAGACCAATAACTTTTGAACTTTTTTGCCAGCTGTTTTCCCTGCAATAACAAAAAAGTTGACACTGCTTGTAAAAAGCAATCTGTGAAATTTCAGGAATTAAATAATCTCACAGGCAAATGCCATGAGGCCAGTTCATAGATAAGAGCTCAAGAACTACCTCTTGTTTGTATGCAATTCCACTCTTCAGAGTGAGCACATCAGCTCCTCATCCAAATCTGTTAAAACTGAGAACTCTATTCCAGCTTTTTTTTGTTGTTGTTGGGTTTTTTGTTTGTTTGTTTTGGGGGGTTGGGTTGTTTGTTTGGTTTTGATTGTGGGTTTGTTTTTTTTTTTCAGAAATGTTTCTATTTAAGCTGATAATACTTAATCCTTTGCAGTAAATGGTATAAGCTTTAGTCTACTGCTATAATTGGCATGTACCTTTAGTTCCCCTTTGCAGACAGTAAAAGTGGCTTAGAGGAAAGTGAAAAGGTTGCAAAATAAATGTCTTAAACATTCTTTTGCAGAACAAACTGGATCAAAGAATACTTGGACACTGCTCCATATCTGATCCTCATTTTCAAGCAGGTGTATGGGCGGTTCCCAAATGGCAAAAAGAAGACCCATTACTACAATGAAATCAGTGTTTCTATTGCTTGTGGTATCCTGCTTGCTGCACTGCAGGTATGTTGACAGAACTGACATAGTCGGGGGCAATTTATTACTTTGGATTATGTACCAAGACTGTTCTGCCCAAATGAGAGTGGAACCCAATCTAGACTTTAACATTATGAGTCCTCTGGATTACTCCAATTCCTGGTAACGTGTCTTAGTTTTGAGTTTTAAAGTTATTTCACACAGGTCTACATCTGAGAAGGCGATTCCTATCCTCAGTACTGGTTAACAAGAAGAAAAATGTAATGTAGCTTCCAGAGTTGTCACTCTTCTCTCGGCACAGACTTCAGCCCCTGTGGTTTCTGCCTTATGCTATCAGGGCTGACAGGCTCTGCAGACTCCCCAAGCATGGCTGTGCGGTGCCACACTGGCCCCTTTTTTCAGTAATCCCTAAAAAACAGCTTGACACCAAATCACTTTTAGTACCTAATGCTGGAAAAAATAAAAAGCCAGATACATATTCCACAAAACAGGCTGTACTATTTCAATCAGTCTTTCAAGGCATTTCTAAAAGTGAACTGATTTCTAAAGCTCAGCATGTTTGACACCAGCCAGTTAGATATTCTCAGTGGTTTCTCAGTGCTCAATTCTGCTTCTTGTATCTGATGTACTCACGCAAGTGTTTAAATAGCAAAGCTATTCTGATAGTTAACTTGGCCTGTCAGCAGGATAACAGCAAGGTGCCACCTCTTATATTAGGCCAATTTCCTACCAGGCACTGCCATTTCTCCTCCATTCTGTTTTGAATGCCACTTCTGTTTGTGCGTTGTTGCTCCCCATTCAGTACCACCACTATTAGTTTTTCTCCTCTTGAGAAGATCACAGAGATTACTTAACATGAGAGGTGCATTGCCTGAGCACCTCTCCCTGGCTGACTTTGAGATATAAAAGCCTCCCAAAATGCTTGCATTACATAAAAGAGAGACTGAAATCCATGTGTGCAGCTCTGAAGAAGCAACTCAGCAGTGTGGTCAAACCTTGGATAATGTCAGCTCTTTATTGTTTGTCAGATTATTTCCATTTTTTATGAGAGAAGAACTGATACATAGACTTACTTTGGGGTTCTCATATAAGTTGGAATAATGGCCACTGTGAGAGACAACAAGAGACTCCTGTGACAACTTCTGAGGCAGTGCCTGTGCCCCCTTTCCCTGTAGGGTACAACTCTCAAGAAGGAGCAAATGTTCACAAAGCTGTAAGACATCTTCTTACTAGCTGTATGGAGGCAGTATGGGTTGGAAGAGAGGTTTAAAGGTCATCTAGTCCAACCCCAAATCCATGGGATGATATTCTCACAACTGCCTCTCAGCTTCACTGTGATCATGGATCCCCTTCTACACGGAGCACTGCAGCCAGGCTCTGGCTGTACAGCATGCAGCCATGGCAGGCAGAATGTCTCATTGCTGGGGTGGAGAAATGCTGCACTTCTCTATAAGCAAAGCAAACATCCTTTATGGTACCATTGAGGCTGTTAGTAAATCAGATGTTCTAAAGGCTGCAGCAGGATCCAACAAAGCATTTCTGGGCTAGTCAATAGGAGAATACAGGTCTGGTGCGAACAACCACAACAAATGCTCTCACTCTGTTGCTGTCTGTCTTGCTGCAGAATGCAGGTCTCTACACGGTGACCTCCACACCCCTCAACTGTGGCCCCCAGCTCCGGGTGCTGCTCCAGCGCCCAGCAAATGAGAAGCTACTCTTGTTGCTCCCTGTCGGCTATCCCAAGAAAGATGCTACTGTGCCTGCGCTGACCAGAAAGCCACTAGAAGACATCATGGTGGTCATGTGAGCCCAGCGCAGGAGGAAGGAGTGCATCCCTACTGCTAGTTAGGAAGCAGCCTGCTGAAGTTGTCACTGCTATTTCTGTGCACTGTCCCCCTATGTCACTGTTGCTCTGGCAATTTACACCTGTATTTCTTTTAGTGCTACTAACAGCAGTGAACAGTCAAGCGCTGTGCATTTGACAGGTGCTGTTACCCATGAGACCAGGCAGTTGTTCCAGGGGACATATGCAATGGCATTTGAATGACCTTCATCATTTGATTTCTCTCATGCAGTGTGGGGACAAATCTTTCTTTGAACTGGAATATATACTCTCCTTATACTTTTGTGATTGCCATTACACAGTTATTTTAGTTTAAGAATTTTAATGAAGATTATATTAAAAGACACAAAGAGGTCCAACTCAGCTGTCTTATCTTGGTCAGTGTGTGTTGTTAAAATGCCCCTTCCCTTTCACTGTGTTCTGCGTAGAAGGATTGCTATTATTCTCATACATGGTAGGATTTCCCCACTTGATTGATCTCAAATATCTTGTCTATACCAGGCTTTCTTAAACTATTGCTGCTGTGAGTGCCTTAGGCTGGTGGAAATGTAGTAGGAGTAAGGCGTCCAAGTAATTTCCTCTTTACCATTTATTTATACATGTTCCAGGCACAGTTCGATCCCATGGTAGCTATCAATCCTGCCGCCTGTATTTGCTGCTTCCACTGGAAGCAGCCCAGAGGGAGCTACTCTTCTGGTTATCCCTTTTATACAATTATACCCTGAAATTTAAACTGCTTTACAGACCCCGGCATGTGAGAGATGTTTCCAGATCGGGGTAGTTGGGGATATTGCTTCCCACAAAAGCAACGCCATGGAGAGCTGCGCCCTGGCAGCGCAGGTGCTGCCGATCCCTGCGCGGGCAGAGCCCCCTCGTGGGGCCGCGGGTCCCGCCGGCTCCGGGAGCAGCGCAGCGTGAAAACGCTGGGAGAGAGGCGTCTTCCTGCAGGTCTCTCCGTCCTGCGAAACAATTCCCCACCGTGATCTCTGTTGCATCTAGCTTCAGGGGAATTCAGTCACATTGGCTTCAGCCGACCTTGGGCGGGTTGCTCCAGTTAACTCACTGCTCCTTCTCTTGAAGTCTAACCTGGTCCAGAGGAAGGTGTCCCTGCCTACAGGCGGGGGATTGGAACTGGGTGATCTTTTAGGTTCCTTCTGACCCATTCTATGATCCTATGAGTCTGTAAATGAATTTGGTTTCAAACAGCAGGAGCTTGTGTATAAGACTATTTCTAGTATGGTTTCATAATTAAAAACTGAACTAAAAATATATAAAAAATTGGCACAATAACAATCATTGGTATATACCAATATACTTCTTTACACTGAAGAAGATTAATGGTGGTTTTCCCCCATGTGTTGATTCTGGAAACTAATATACACATAGTAGTTGAAAAACTCAAACCCTCACACCTACTAGATCAGAAAGATTCTCTCCAGGAAAGCACTTCTTAAATCATGAAATATAAGTAAAATAAGCCTCTTTCCATCTAACCCACCCCCCCCCATACAAATGCTCATTCAATTGCAAATATTTCAGTAGTATTACTACTACAGCTGCTGCTGATACTGCAGAGTCTCTTGTAAATCATGCTAGTGCTCCTGTTGTAACAAGCCTACTTGGAATTTCAACTGTCCTCTAATAAGTGCACCATCTTCGCTTAAAACACAAGTAAATAATAACAAATGTTGCCTTTCCACCCAGCACATTATTAAAAAAAAAAAGTTAGCATTTTAATTGTTTTACACTTAATTAGAGATACCTGAATGGTATTTGTTCATCATAAAGGTTAAAAAATGTTTTTCTGCTATCTAATTGGAGTTACCCATATTTCAACTTGTGTCCATTACCTCTTGGCTTGTTACTATGCATCTCCAAGTGAAGTCTGGCTTAGTCTTCTCTGTATCTTCCAATCAGGTAGCTGCAGATGGCAGTCAGGTCTCCCCATTTCTGGGATCTTTCTTGCTTGAACTGTGTGGACAAATTTGTGTGCATTCAAGGATTCTCACTGTCTGAAGTTTGTCAGGCAAACATACTTGAAGTCAGGTGCAACACAGTGGGTTGCATCACAACCCAGAAGATTAAAGGAATAAGTATCACATGTTATTGGAAACATGGCAAGCTGCCCATCTCCGTCCACTGCATGGATGACTAAACTGGCATTGGTTTCAGTATGCCCTTGAATACAGAGCTGTAAGCTGTTGCAGCTCACCTGGTGCTTCATTAAAAATCCAGCAGGCCATGAAGTGCAGTAGGGAAGTATTACTCCTGGAGCAGCAGCTTCTTACCCACTCCACCATCTTCATTTTCAGACAGGTGAGCCAGAGACCAAATGATTCTGCCTGGAAATAAATACTTTTTTAATCTTAGTGATTCAGATTCTGAAGATGCTGTTACACTAGTATATATGCCCATTTCCTTTATAGTTTAGAACTCACCTATGTGGTCTAGTGTAAGATTCCCTTAACCTGGCTGGGTTGTAATAACTAAGTGCATGGCTCTCTGCTTGGAGAAAATAGCAGGTTGTCAGCATTTAGCTTCTTTGCGAATAGTTTGAAGCTAAGTGCTGCTATCTTGCATTTGATGGAAATAACTGCGCCCAAGAACAGCTACTGGGTCTGAGCTGGTGCACAGTTGTAGTTTATCAGCTGTGTATTTGAGCATTTCTTACCATAGAAATTTACACAATAAAAGTAAAGCAACTTTAGGGTGTGAGGAAGTACTAACATGGTGCTCAGTACCCCAGAAGAACAGATGCATGCAAGCCCCCACCTCAGGTTGCGGTTTTTCTCTGATTAGGCTGCAGTACTTCAAAGATATTTAAGCAAGTACATGTGCAGTCAGCATCTGATTGATTTATTTCTTTAATTGGTACATAAATCTGGACCTGTGAAAAATGAATCTTGTGAAATAATCCAACTTGCACTCCAAGGCAGGATCAGCTGTGTTGGAATGCCAGGTACTGACAGAACATGAATTCACAGTACTAATCCACTGCTCCCAGCAAAACACTTGAAAGAAATAAAAACTCAAAGGCTAATTCCACCAGCACATGCAAGTCCGAAGAAGTTTTTGTTTCCAGAAGGGCTCAGCCTTGGCTTAATATTGCTGTCACTGATGAGACCTCCATGGAGATAATTAGGAAGAAGTTAGCTGCTATATTTTTTTATGATTTCCACCCACCTGAGCTTAGTCAAAGTAAGAACTGCAGAAGTAGAACAGATATTGTACTCGTGACTCAGAACTCTCAAGGCATTCAATTATTTTTTTGGCTAACATTACCCATGTCAGACATCTGTGAGAGACAAGTCTTAGCTTATATAGACAGAACTCTCCTGTGTTTGTGGAGAGTAAATAATAAGAACACTTAATGGCATGAAAACTGGGCAAGAAGTCCATTCAAATTTAAGATGGAGGAGAGTAATCGAAGCTTGAATCAGTGCAGCAGCATGTTACCAGTTAAACAGCACATCCTGTTGCAGGTTGTGTGTATGTAATCACTATTAACTTTAGCTAGAAGATTGGAACTGAGTTGGACTAGTTCTGGTAGAAACAAAAAGGGCAGTCCAAGACCCAGATGACACAATCTAAGATGTGGGAAAACAATACTGATCAGCAAGATGGATAATGACTGTAACCTCAAGGTATCAGTCACCAAGTTTTTTTAGACATAGCATTGAGAGGAGTTTGAAGGATTTTTAAGAGGAGAACAATGAAGTACTTGGAGCTTTTTATGAGGAGCTATCCTGTGCCTGGAGGTAAGTTCTTGTAACTGAGATCACAAGTGACTCAGCTTGAAAGGGTGAGACCAGAATCAGACAGTTTTACCCTACAATGTGATGGCGTCAGTGAAGTTCTCCTGGGGAATACCTCTTCTTAATACCATGTTCAGAGTGTGTACACTGGGAGTCAGAGACAAGCACAGTTGTGGAGACCCATCACAGTAACAGATATGCTTCAAAGAGAGAATCTGCTTTTACTGTCTTTTTTTTCCCATTGGTTATTCATTAGGGACTCTGGTCTATAGAATATGGACTGTATTTTAATGACATTTTTGTATCTTTGTTTTTGTAGTGCAAATGGTCCAAATGTCAAAAGGCTTTTAGCATCTTCAAACTGTTCCTTTACCTCACTCATAGAATGGCAATTATTCATTCAGCCTGCAGAAGGTTGTCATAGGCAATTCTCTGTGTGATCAGTGCCAAGGTACCCCTCTTAGGTAAAGAGAAATATATTCCTTAGCAGCTTTCTGTGAAAGATATCTCTATGCAAGTAGTATCAGCAGGTGGAAGGGGTAACAAAAACGTTCCGGTTTTGCCTTTCTGGAGCAAGTAAATATGAGATGTGATGTAAGTCAACCTTTTTTCAGTCTGAATATCTTAGGCTGCTTTCAATAACAGTGTAATCTCTGTGTAGTAGTAAACTTGTCCTTTGTCCTTCATGACAGGAAAAAAGGAACAGAGCAAGACAAGCCACAACTACTAGGCAATGTGTAAGTGTCCACATAAAGGGGTCAAAGAGCTGAGAAGGAAAAAGCTTTCCTATGCTGGCCAATGTGTTTGTTCTTGTTTATAAACTGGAATGCATGAAAGTTAGAGCTGACTAAATTTCAGGAGATTATGTGACTATTGAAAAATCTGTGTCACTCCTGGAATTATGTATACAAGCTTAGTAGTGAGTGATGACTTAGCTGCTGTCAAGCAGGACAGTTGTGGCACCATTCCTCTTTGGTGTAGGGCCTTTTATTTCTCAGGACACTGCATAGACTTATTACAATGCAGCATCTCATTCTCTAATTTTGGTCTCAATTTCCCTTTTTGCTGGAAAATGAAAATGGAACACATGATGGGAGAAGAATAATTTTAAAATCAGTGAAATACAAGTACTGGTCAAAGAAAAAAAGTGGTATAATCAATAAACAGAATGTCGGACAGTTATAATCGGCTTTATAAATTTAAATGTTAAGTAATCACTTATTTTACATGGTTTTGCAAAATTGTATAAAGCAAAAGAATCCTCTAGTTTCAAATAGGGTGAATTATCAATTAACTTTAGTAGCAGCTGGTCCTGCAAAGGGAAGAAAAACAAACTTCAAAATGAATAATTAAAACATTTAGAAATACACTATCTATTTAGAAATCAAAAGCCACTGGAAATACTGACTCATTTTGATTAATTTTCAAAAAGCATGAAAAGAATTGTGATTATTTCCTTTCACTGCTTTGGAGACCAAAGCAGCATATGCAACTGTAATCACTTGAAAGGGATTTAGGATCTCTTTTATGCTGAACTGTATTTCAGACTGCCCTTGAAATGAGAAATTGTATTTCCATGATGTCAAGGCAACCACTGATCATCTGTAGGATTCCAGACTGTGTTTCAGCTTAAGAATAAGTTGTGCACTGGACAGGCCTTAGTGGCTCATTCTGGGGTTCAGTGAAATCTGACAGACAAATGTGATGCGCAAACCTTAAATACATTGTGCCTTGAATGTCTCAGTTTGGTGCAATAGCATCATAAATCAAACGTGGTCAATGGATAGTAGCAGACGGACACTTCTTGCTGTGACTCTGTCTGTCCAAGTATGTGTACATGTGCATGTACAAAAGGTTTATGTATGCATATAAAGCATAGATGAAGAATGTGGTACAGCAGAATTGTTCTTGCCTCATGTGATACAGATGGGTGCCTCATAAGTAGCTGCAGTTTTGCCACTTTCCCAGGAAGGAGATCTTAGACAATCACCAAACATTGCTGGTTTTGAAAGGTACAGAACTAAGTCTAAGAAAAAAAATCTAAGGCCAGAAGGACTCTTAAAAAGTGTCTTGCTTCTTATCAGAATGTAGGAATGCTTTATACAGGATAACCTTTAACTACTGTTTCTCCCTGTTACCTGGTGCAACTTGAGTGCGTTCATGATGCTGCTTCTTGTTTATCCATTTTCTCATGTTCTTGACCTCAGTTTCTTTTCTGTCCTTCATTTCACATGTCACCTCACAGTATATTTTTGCTATAGGTACTTTCTGAGCTTTGAGCATGGTGTTCCTTTAGTAGAAACACAAAAAGTAACATTAGGCACTAACCAAATGGTACTGAACATCTCATGACTTTGATTACTTTAGGGGTTTGGAAGCTCTAAGGCTAATGTCTAAGACTTTGTTTACAGTAACTGGATTTCTTCAACTAAGCATCCCAGGGGGAGTAATTTGATCTGGTCAGATCCATATTGTTTCTATGCTCACAGGCCGGACTTTTCCCTGCCTGAATATTGTGTTGTCTTGTTACTGACTAGGTTCAGAACAAAAGCTGGCACGTAAGCAATACAGGTAGGCATTTTGATTCTAACCTTCAAACCTGCATCTGTCTATATAGCTACTGTTCTGTAACATCAAATAATACCAGGACCAGAGCTATAGCATGACTCTCGGGGTTTTTGTTCAGGTTCTGGACACAAACCTTAGCCTTTTGCATTACACAGGGTAGCACTTCATGTCTTACCAGCTTTCACTGTGCAGCAGTCTGCTGTGTGTGGTTTTAATAATAGGGTAGAAATACCAGTTTCTCCAGGCTATGATCAGCCTACAGAAGTAAATTACTTGACTTTCCTGTACTTAATGTGACCAAGATGAAAGTCTTTTCAGGATATAGCAACTCCATTAGCAAAGCTAGTAAGTTGAGAGTTTCCTACATATAACTTATTTCTGTTTAAAGGATGTGTAAATTTATACTTGAAGTATGCATGCAGAAACATTTGACAGAGAAAAGCATGAGTACTATGCAAAGTTTGTTGAGCTGGCAGAAGAGCCAGGAAAACAGCAAGCACAGGTCAGTAGCAAGATCTTCATTTTTGTGTGTTTATTTTTACTGTGATTTTTTTCTCTATGTAAATATAGCACCTGAACTCCATTAGATATGTAACAAAAAGTGGTTCTCACTCCCAGGTTTGTGTCTTCCTTTTAGCTGGATTTGTTGTATTATCTGTTTATAATTAGATGACAAAACACAAGTAGAAGTATGAATGAGCTAATAAACAAAGGTTAGAGTAAACTGCTGTCAACTGTTGTCTATTTTAACTGTCAGTGGAAATCTGGCAGGTACCTCCCTTCCTGCATGTCCAAGTAACACTGCCTGTGAATATTACTTTCCCATTTAATTTACTAGACGGCTGATGAACAAATTGCAAAGTTCAAGAATGTAATTATTTGGTATTAGGAGTGAATTTCTTTAGCACATAATTGATATTCTGTGGATCATTTGATTAGCAGCTGAAAACAGTTTGTAACTGATGCTGTAATTAGCTAGCACAGTGCTCGCTCCATATGAGACCGCAGTGTTATAAAATTGGGTGTACCCGCAATACAGAGCAATGCAGCTTGACTTCTAACTAACTTACACTGAACAAATGTTCTGTAGGAGAAGACTACACGTTCACTTGCAGGAGTCAAATATAGAAGATTTGCAACCAGATCTGTATCAAAGATTGACTTGGAATTCACTTGCTTATAATTCTATGCTGATGTCAGCTGTCCGTGGGTTCCCACTTTGTGGTTTTGCATCTCCCTGGGGTGTCAGGGTAGAGTGGACTAAATGTGACTGATTTATAAAAATGTGCATGGAGAGTACCCATGAATGGTGGAAGACCCTCTGCACAATTGTCTATTTTCTTTGGAATGTTCCTTTAGAGCATGAGGTTCTCTCTTGACTGAATGTTGTGTGTTTTCACCTGCACAGTCATGCAGCAGACCTCTTTCATGGGAGGAATGTGTTTCCTTTCTGCCCCTTTGATCCAGGAGCGCAGAGTACTCCTGTGAGCTGTTGAACAGGGAAATACTGTATTCTGCATGGATTATTCAGAGTCAACTGATGTCATAGGAGTCAGTGTTGCCTGTAGAACAGTATTACTGCCCAGAATTAAAATACCTTTTGTAAGAAAAACGTAGATAATGTTTTAAATAATCTTTCTTCAGTTGTTTTATGAACTGCATACCTAACCTGGCATTCCTGTTCTGCTCTCTAAGGGATGGATACCTAAATTCAACTCTATTGTTTAGCTTCTCAGAGTAAGTCTATTCATATGGAACGAGCTTTTTCTTGACCTTTTGTGTATACAATCATCTTTTTATCTCCAGCTGCTTCTAATTGGCAAGAAACACAGGAAGTGCTCTACTACGTTTACCGTCATTCTCTGTGTACCACTAGATGGCACGAGAACACCATGTAGGAACAGAGGACCTCCGCTTGGAAATGACTTGGCTCCTAACGCCCCTTTACTCCTGTTACCTTTAACCATAATCTGTTACCCAAACCACAGATCTAGGAATATGCATTCGAGAAATTTTGTCTGTGGTCAAAAAAGGACCGCACAGAAAGTAAAAATTTGTCATGCACTTAAATGGCTTAAGAGTTGAATGTAACTGCAAAGGGCAAGGCTTACTCATCCAAGCTCCAACAAGCTTAGGTAAGTGGGTTTTTTCTTCTCTATAGAAGGGACCCAATTTCATCTAGTCACATGTTGACATATACTTTGCAATGATACGGACACAAAGTTTCATGTTAGTCATCCATGTTCACAGGTGTCTTTAAATAAGAAAATGGTCACGTGTTTCCAGCCATTTCCTTTCATTGAATTAATTCCCCATGTATTTCCCTTCCTCCCCTGTGGGTCTTCATGCTCACCTCCGGACTTCTGCAGTCATGGCTGGCCAGGAGCTAAAGCATGACACACAGGCACTTTTCTCTTGAGGAGCAGATCCAGCTCCAGTCCACTCAAAGGCTCTTACTGGCTCATGTGAAGCACAAGGCATGCTTTGTCCTCTGAGTAAGGACTGTAGATTTATTTAATTTCTGCTATTTGCCTGAGAGAAGAGGGAGATTGTTCCCTCTTTCTTTACCTTCAGATATGGGTAAGTCAGGAGAGAATTTTGCAACATAAGAATGAGACGAGCAGTGGAGAAAAAGATTTCCCTCCCTCTTCTCCCATCTTACCTCTGAAATAAATTTTCATTTACTCTCTATTTAAAGTATTTTGGAATGAGCAGTGTATGAAAACTAGAACTCTCTCTATTGCCATAAGCAGTGTGAAAATTAAGCCTGGAACTTTAAATAACTTGTGAAGTAAGGACAAGTCGCTTTTTAATATGGAGGGTGGTGGCCTGAGAAGGCAAATTTGAAGGCATGTCTGTAAGGCTGTGTTCTGGTTGGAGCTGTTGTGTTACAACAAAGAAATTGCATACTGGGGGAAGGTAGGCTTGGATTTGCCTGCAGGTGCAGAGTAGTTACTTGGTCACCCAAGCAGCAAGTCAGTTGGATGCCAACACCAAATGAAGGAGCATTCTTCTTATTGAAGATTCAGCCGAGTAGCTAAAACCCAAGACTGGAACTCCTGCCCATGTAATACTGGATAAATCACTTAATATATTTGTTTCTGTCAGTACATGAATGGTGGGGTTTGTGCTGATAAACTACAAAGGAAATGAAGGGGGAAATTACTAGAGCAGCCATGATAACCTAAATTTGATAATCTCAAATTTGCTGCCTACATCAGTTTTCCAGATTTCATATTCAGCTTATCTGTGATTAAACCTTATATGTATTTGATCATTAATCATGAATGTATTCTTCCTGTAATAGTCGTGAATATTGAAGAGATACCAGGACAGTGGAGGCTGAGGAAGAATAGATAAATACTGCAGAAATATTTTGATGCTGGACAGACTGGCAGCAGTGAACTTTGTGCACTTGAGGAAGCAAAGAATGTAGACTTGAGCTTAAAATCTTTCTTGACTGCTGCTTTCAGCATTTCAGCTCCTCGTGAGGAGGATTCCAGGTCTCTACTCGAAAATAGAAAGTGTTCCCTGGCAGGCTTTTCTTTCTGTATTCTGTGCTCCTATACTCACAAAGAAGTTTTTTTAAAGAAGAAAGACTACTACTATGTTGTTTGTATAATGGTTATATAAATATGACTGAAAATTCTCCCATTAATGTGATTAATTTGTACTTCCTTGCTGTGTAATCTAATGTTCACTGCTTTGCACTTCTGTCACTAGGGGCAATACAGAGCAGTTGATGGAGAAGTAGACTTAGACTAAACACCTTTCGTTTTTTACCTTCAAAGAGCTGCTAAAGGGAAAAATTGAAGCAGAGGAAACGTTTTGAACTAGACAATAAGGGTGCCTTCTGAATTCATAGTATGTGTGGAAGAGAACAGTTACTGTTTTGCATTACTTGAGAGAAACAGTTCCACAGCAATCTCACCAGCTACTCTTTAGTAATTTTGTAAATCACAGCAATGTGAAGTTATTAGCTGTTCCTGCCCTTGGGGCAGTTGCCCTGCATGCATCACCTTACTGACTGCACCTGGAGCTGGGGAGCAAGCCTGCCCTGGCTAGTGTGGCTGTACTTCTTAAAATTAAGGAGGAGAAATCAGAGCAGTGCTGAGCACTGCAGGGCTGACCACTGCCTCACCCAGACTAACCCGTGGCTCTCAATGAGCTTGCATGTGTTGACTATCGGATACCCATTAAAGCCTCTGGTAGTGCAAGGCAGAAAGAATGGGTTCTCCCACATGAAGAAAGAAAAGTATTTGGCTAAAGGAGGAAATAAGTCACTGATCGCACAGTCTTTAAAGTTAACTTTAAACTCCCATGAAAGGCTGAAACATTGGTTATTTTTAGCAGGGGAGAGCCTGAGGGGGAGGGCTTGTCCAATAGATTAAACCATTGTTAGGAGCAGAGCAGAATTCTTCTGCAGCACTTTCCTTTCCATCACACCTGCATCCTGATCTGAAATAAAAAGTGTATGCATGGTCAGGGGAAATGTGGAGGAGGGAAAAGCTGCACTTGGGAGAGCCAAAGTGGTAGCAGTTAGTGGAGTTGTTATTTCCTGTCACTGCTTTTACCCTATTAGCTTCTCTTATGCTGACTTCTTTCTGTTGATCCCCAGGATAGCCTGTGAGAGTTGTTTATCATCCTGGGGCAAAATGGTTCCAGACTGCACTCACCACTCTTTCTTCCTGCATGCGGTGGTGCTGATATGTCTAAGCGTTCAGAAGAGCCTGAGGACAAAGTGGGAGGATATTTTCTCCTTTTTGTAATCTCTCTGGGCCCATTACTCTTACTCAGCACTGTTCTATTTCCCCCTGATTCTCCCAGGCACTCAGGCTGTAAGAAGCAGTGCTGTCGTGCTGCAGCAAACAAGATGCTACACAGCTGCCAGGGCACTCATCCGTGCTGGGCCAGGTGCTATCTAACCTTCCTTTCCAGAGTACATGTTTGAACATTGTTCAAAGCAGTCTGGTCACAGTGGGATGGCATGGGTGTGCTGGGCAGGACAGGGTATTATTCAAGGCTGCCCTTTGCCAGCTAGGTTTTACTAATTTCCTGTCTCTGCTGTGTGACTTATCTCCCAGACAGGCAGATAATCAAACAGAAGAGGACATTTGCCCCAGAGAGCGAAAGTATTTGGGAGGGCAGCTGGGGCTTTAGACAGGTGTTGTGGCAACAGAAGGTGGCTTTTTTATCTGCAGCAAGAGTGTGAATATGTGAGGAGCCTTCAGAGACTACAAATTATGGTATGACCCAGTTTGAGTCTCTCTTCTCTTCTGCCCTTCTGTTCAGTCGTTTGTGTCAGCCTTTTGCAGAAGAAAATCTTTTGGGTGGCAGTCCTTCACAAAAGAATTCTGTAACTATTCAGCCCTAGTTTTGTATTGCCCTACAGATCCTCTGCCTCAGGGTCTTAGAAGAGGAAGCTTGTACATAAAACAACACCATGTATTTCCTAATAACTAAACTCTGGGGGGAAGGAACAAAAAAAATGATACAAGCAGAAAATCCATGTACAGACCATGTCTATCAGCCTATCAGCAAAAAAGTGGAGTACACTGAGATCCCCAACTTTGAATGGAAAAGAGGTGGGACTGAAGCTGCCTCTCTTAATAGTCTTCCTGAATAGTCTAGGAAATGTTCCTTTAAACCTGCGCAGATGATCTCTCCTCAACAAGTTTTAACTTCTTAAATAACAGGTTAACCTGACTTCAGGAAGCTCTTGTACAATCACATGGAAACATTTTTTGCCTTTTCTTAGAGTATTCCCCCACCTACTTTATAATCTGAAAGGAGAGATGAGACCCCTCTATAGCCTCTGAAGTGCCTTCTGAAGGGTCCAGTGGTCCTAAGTGTGAAAATCCTCTCCAGAAGTAGTAGGTAAATGGCTGAACTCTATGAAACTGAACTGTGTTTTTCCCTGCCTGATGTAGGCAGCTTGTTTTTCCCTTTAAGTCCATGTTTTTATACAGTAAATTGCTTCCAGTAATCAAATGAACATTTAAAAGATTATATATACAATTTCAGGCATCTCCAAATCCGTCACAGATGTCTCTGGGGTTTTGTATGCTCAAGGGAAAGCTTTGGCTTTTAAAGACGGAAGAAGCATCTCTTTCAAAGATGAAAGGGGAGAGACTAGTTGCTTTCACAGAAATATGGGAATTATCAGACTGAGCCAGACTTAGACTGTGTAGTCTGGCTTGGATACATCGAGTGCAGAAGGGGACTCTAATTATCACTCTTTGCACACACTGATTGAGTACATGTCTTCAGTCATGTAGGCTCCTGGTGTCTGCATAGCTGAACTGTCTCCCTTTGGAGCCATGATCCCTGCAAGCAGAACTAGTACTTAATTACTCTGGCTGTTCTTCCTGGGAAGGGATCCACACACTGACGTCTGATATCAGCCCGAACTAAGGGAGGAGCAGGGAAAGAGGAGATGTTGCATTGCTGTGGAACAGCTGCATTTCAGGCTCAGTGCCAAAAGTGGGGGAGGAAAACTTCTGGAGGCCTGAAGAGATAGAGAAAGGCAGATCGCTCCAGGTCTGAGGCTTCAAGAGACCAACGCCGTGTGTGGGCAGGAGCTGGGACGCTGTGTGGGAAAGATTTGCAGTTTCAGTAGAAGGGGAGTTCCCTCCCAGGTCTTCATGCAAACCAAGTCCTCCCTAAATCCCAGGCTTTATCAGAGATTTAGGCTAGTACTCTGGGATGGGCTGCAGACCTACAGCCTCCACCCCTTTTTACCCACTGGCACCAGATTCTGGTAACTTCTGGATTTAAAGATGCACTGCTTTTGCACAGAGGGTCTTGGGAGCCAAAACCAGAAGTGGGGCCATCTGAACCTCTACTCGGTAGCATGAAGCAGCACAGTATGGGAAACTTATGCTTAGGGCTCAGAACCTGGCGGGTCTGTGTAATGTGAGCAGGGAAAGAGTCAACCTTGCAAGCTTTATGCTCAGGTGGGTGCAAGACAAGGGCGTTCCAGTTGGGCAGGCAAATGTAGGGTTCAAGTAATACTGGCAGCTGGCTGCTTATGGTGAAATGTAGAGCATAAAGACATGGTCTTCTGGTATTATTTTTACTTCAGGGTGTTTGATATCAGAAAAGCACTTTGCAACTCTGCAGACATGCCTGTGCTTCCAGTGACTTCATTTAGAAGTTTCCAGTCACACCTAGGGGGAGCTGTAAAGTGCTAGTGGGGATGACAACATCTTTTGTAAACAACATGATTTCTTGGGATTGTGTTTGAGTGCTTGGCTCTCTTGGAGAGGGAGAGAACGTATTTGGTCTCTGACAAAGCCATGAGAAGGCTTTCTGTGATATTTTTTATATTCTGTGGTAATTTTTAAGGCCGTTGGTTACCATTGAGGCAACAACCTGCTTCAAACTGAATGGTTTAAGGTTATCTGCATGGTTCCATTGAAGAAATTCAGGTTGCATGGGATACAGCTATATTAAAATCTCTAGTCAGTTTAAATCATGTCTCTCTCATTCTTACTTTTGGTAAGCATAAAAGAAACCCCAGAGTAAAACCAGCTAGCTGTGTGTTACTTGCAGGAATCTGTCATAGGATTGTATTGTGACCAATCTAAGCACTTTTCCAACATCTCACAGCTTTCTGGTATATTCTCCATACAACTTTCTTCATTTTTTGTTTTTAAAATTTGTTCTGACTCTCTGGTCAGAATAGAATAAATACTTCTTAGGGAACCCTATAATGAATATGAAGCTACTTTGGCAAACCAATTTCATTTTCATGACTCTTATTGTTAGTTGAATATCTTAAAGAAGTTAGCGTGTGTCCTCTTTGAGGGCAAACACTTCTTTTGAAATTAAAGCCTTATTTTGTGAGCATAGTGCTAAGCTTTTGTTCAGTGGCAATGACCAGATAAACCACACTGTTGTAGTCCTATTTGGTGGTATGTGCAAGCTTTCTATTGTACACTTTAAGCGTGATATCTGCAAACAATATGAGTAGCTTTAAAATAAGATTTGGTAAGCAATCAGTCTGCCAGCATTTGATTGGAAAGTCAGTGAATGAGTAACAAAGGAGGAAAAGACAAGCTCCTTTGAATTTGCCTTGTCTGTTGATGAAAATAGTCTTTGTGCTATTTGTTCAGTTGTGTTAGTGAAACAGCAGAAACTCACAGATATTTTCACAAACTGGGACCACTGGATACCATTTCTGAAATTCTGAGAAGCAGTTTTAGGAAAAATGGTCTTTTAAAGAATAAATCTCACTTGCGCCACTGACTGTGGCTTCAGTGCATTGTGGCATGGCTGTTAGTATTGTGCTGAAGTCCATGCTGATAGGAATAGAGAGCTAGGAGATAACCAGGATGTGTAGCACTGCGCATAATATTATTTGAAATCTGTTCTCCCTAGCACATACATTGTCTCATTCTAAGAAAGGCAGTCTGTTTTGATCTCCTAAGGTTATGCTGCTTCTAAAGTGGAGGGACTGAAGTGTGCCATGGATGGGGTTCAAGTGGTTCTTTGTTTAAGCAGAAAACATCAGAGGATTTTGGGGTAGAAGACAGCTCCTTTGCTATCTGAGCTGTATCTTTTTTGGTGTGGGATGCTAGAGATAAAATCTTCTTTTCCAATATTGTGAAAGAAAGTTTATCTTGGTTAAGATTGGTATTGTTAGGAAATAATATTTGCTTCTGAGTGAAAGTGTACTGTTCTAGCACAATATAATGCAATTTAAATAATTAACAGTGCAATTTCTTCTGCATATTAAGGAGATTACAGTCTGCATATCAAACCAGAAACTGGCATTTTAGCCGGGTGCATTCAGTTTCAAAGTATTGAATATCACACATAACGTTAGCAAGAATTCTCATTTTCTTGCTTCATGTAATTTTCATAAGTAGTGGCACTACACCTCTTTCCTTCTCCATCTGAATAATGTCTCTTTTTTTTATCTTTGTCACATTGGAAAAATACTGTAATGTCGTCATGTTCAATATGCTTGTCTCAGCTTACCTGGTTTCACTATGCTATTGCCAGGTGGATGAAGGAGATAGAGTTTTTTCTTCTGAGACAGAAGCTGTCTGAGGGCCCTTGAAGCACAATGCTGCAGATTATAAAGAAATAAAGGTAAATAAGCTACTTTTGAGGGCTGTCACCACAGAACACTGGAGTAAGGACCAAGAGAACATGAAAGACAAAAGCCACAAAGAAAGGAGGTTGAGAAGAAAACTGAATGAGATGGAGTTTGCCAGAGGTGTGATGATGTTCACACCTTTCTCTGTTTTCTAAAGGACTCTACAGGAATCATCTCACACTGACCAAGGCACATGACAGAATGGTGATAGAAGACCTCTGCTCTGTACCTAGATGTTCACTGAAGGGTAGTTTCCTTCCCTGAAAGTATCTTGTTTAGTCGTACTGGATTAATCCGAGTCAGTCTTGCCTTAAAGGGGCTTATACGCTTCCTCACTGTAGGTTTGAACTTGAGTGTGGAGACATGCCAGTGGTGGACTATGATTTTGAAGCATACCTATGATGTGCATAAGTAGACATCTGAATGTGGGCTTCAGAGTCAGTAGACTGACTCAGGGCACTAAGGATCTGGCCAGAATCCCTGCTTTTACTTGTGCTTGGGAACTCACCACAGAGAAATGGACTAGCTGTCTCCCTTCAGGTATGATGACTGCCACTAAGTCCTGCCTTCCTGGCATGGGACCATCAAGGTCAACTTCTCTTTCAGCCTGTGCAAGTAGTGATTCTGCTTGTTTGCTTCTCCAACCTATCCCATCAGAAAGGCAGAAAAGTAGCAAAATAGGTGAATGAAAAGAGTGCAAAATTAAGAAAACTTAGAATGTGGTTCAGATTTAATGTGAATTTTAATAATATTCTGTGTGCTTCCTAGCATTTAAGAGTGTCATTTGCTAATATTTTAGTGTTCATGAATGGCCTGCAGTAGACATGACTGCTGTGTCTCCTTGTGTGCTTCTAATAATAGCTCTTTGAAGAAAGTGGTATATGAACATAGGTTCATTCAGTGTGAAATCATGAATGATCCTGTTTGCAAAAGGAACTTTCTATCCATGTTTTTTGACCCCTTCTACTACAAGATTTTCAAGTGTATATTTATCTTCCTGCCCCATCTGCTGTCGTTTTACCTCTTCCATTATCTTTTCCAGTGCATCATTCCTTCTTAGTGCAACTTGATTTGGATCCAGTGATTCATGTATATGCTTCCCTGCTGAATAACCAACACAAGGCGGGAAAGTCTACCCACTGACTAGTGACTACTTGCTTCCTACTTTGGCTATTTCAGAGTAGATTTAAGTCCAATTTTTAATAGAGGGAAGTGTTAGGTAGTGTCACCAAACTGAATACTACCTTCACTCAGTTTTTGTGCAGGCTTAGAGTGTTAGAAAACAATGTGAGCAGACAAAAACCTAGCATGTTTAGCCATAGTAAGAGGCTTTTCTTTAGGTCTGTTATCACTATTATAGTCCGCTTTAACAGGCTACATCATGTCTTGGTCTGCTTGGTTTTTAAATCAAGACTTAGCAGCATTTTGTTTCCCATGGTGACATTTGAGGGATTCACTGTGTATGGCTGTAACATCTGAAAAAGATGCTGAGATTGAAATGGTCTCTCATGTCACAAAGTTCACAGGTGTCCATGTAATGAGGATTTCTCCACACATTACTGTTCTGCTCAGTGCATAGTACAGTGGATTCTCCAAGTAATGGTTTTCTAATGGTACAGGCTAAGGATATACCAGAATTGGAGTTTGATTTCTTGGGGGATAAACTGGAGAGTGATTCCCAGGTCATGCGCAAGGAGCTCTGCTCAGTCTGTGTCCTGGTTCCATTCATGAGTCACCTACCATATCTTCCTTTCCATACTGAGGCTCCCAATCTTCCAGAAATAAGAAGCCCAATGCATAGGCCTGGATTGGATTTCACTGAGTTGCAGTTGGACAATGATGAAATTAGGACTACAGAACGTGCCAATGAAAGCACCCACCCCAGAGGCTAGATGTTGAAGCTATGTATTTTTTGCAAAAGGAGTTGTCCCTCCCAGTAATTCTTTATGACACAATCAGATACCTCAGGTCCCTTCTGAATGGCATTCAGCAGGGTTTGGGCAGGATCATAAGATGGGAGCTGCTGTGATTTTAGGGAGGTGGCTGCAATTTCCAGGGATTCTGGGAGATGGCTGTGACTTCCAGGGATTCTCTGCTCTCTCTTATGTCTTCAGTGGAGATTCTTGTTGTGCATAGAGGCAAAGTAGAGCTTTGGGCATATGGGAGTTGAGAGCCTTTCATTTCTTTGAGAAGCAGTACGGGATTTATCTCCAGCTCAGTAGGGGAAAAAAAAGTCTGGCGTGCCTTTCTGGAAAGGTTGCTGGGCCTTGACCTCCTTTGACCTGATTTAATTGAGGATTTTGCCAAGCTTATTACATGGGATGTTCTTTAGCAGCACTGACCAAACAAAGCAGGCTGATCACAAGTTATCATTTACACGTGCACAAAATGAAACATAAAAATAGCTCTTTAAAAAAAAATTTCCTTTTCAGTGACATATAATAACCTTCCTTTAGTAACCTGTCACAAACCTCAAGATCTGTATAACAAAACATCTCAGCTTCCTCAGTTTTACGTCTTCCCAGACACATTACTAATGGGAGGTTGAATCATGCAAAAAAAATGCACATCTGATTTTTTTCTTTTAAAACTACATCATTTGTTCTGTAGATGTGCTCATTTTATGTCTGCCTACCAGCAATGTCAGCCGATATTTGCTGGTGACCCTGCTTATCAAAAACACCTTTTACATATTTCCACATATTTCAGGAAAAAATGTCCATTATGTACACAAAGCATTTGTTTTGGAACTGCTTATATATTCATCAAATCAGGGGTGAGAATGAAAACAGAAAATAAAACTTACTTGGCCAGTGACACTGAAACACTGTAGCTTGAACCTCAAGAACCTGTTCTGACTCCACAAAATAATATATATTTTTTAAAAAAATTGAACACATTTGAAAGGCAAATACCATAAACTTCTTGATCTACTTGTAATCTGCCAGAAAATAAAGTTCATTGGCTCTGGGCAGATATCAGACTGAAGAGGTTTCATTTTGTTTATTCTGGTCAGAGGTGAAGATACTGTGGGTGAATGGAAACAGTCTGATAGCACAGCCAAGGGGAGACAGTGAATATGTAGTGGTGTTCCATCAGCAACACTGCCACTGACGGAGAGAAACAGCTGGATGCAACATGTAACAAAAGCTCCATCCAGCTGGAAGTAGTCTATAAGACTGATTCTGGGGCACACTGGGTGAATATCTATCACATATAAACAATGCTTTTGCTAGTATTAAACCTCAAATTGCTGACCTGACAGCTACCTGCAGTACAGCACATTTCACAGCATGTATGAGTGAGACAACAGGACAGATTACAACGTAAAATTATGTTTCCTTGCAGGTTTTAGGCAAAATGTCATTTTCCCAGAACATCACTAATTAAGTGAAAAGGCTGTTTCACAATTTGAGAAGCAATATTTCAAATTTCTCAATTAAAAAGAAAACAATACTACACTGTAACAGGGTTTGGTTTTATTTTGAGGAAGTAGTTCAGAAATTCTGTTTAACTCCTCACCTCCCTGATGACGAATACGTCTCTGGGCTTAGGACAGTCAATAAGAAAGAAAGTTCCTTAGATGACGAATATGTCTCTGGGCTTAGGACAGTCAATAAGAAAGAAAGTTCCTTAGATGACATTTTTCATTAGCAATTTTTATTACCTTTAGAACAATTAAAAAGTGATAAAGTGTCACAGTGACTGCCCTACCATTAACAGTTTTTCCTTGTTTGAAAGCTAACAAGACTAGAGATTTTCAGTTTTCTGAAATGTTATTAGCTACCAGAGTGAATAATTTGCCAAATCTGTGGAAGAAAAAACCTCTGATGATTTAACAGCTCTTAGGGTTCATTCCAGGATTAACTGTGGTTTTCTTATTTAGGAGGTGTCTACATCTGACTTGAGGTAACTGTGTACTCTGTGTTGACATCAGTGGCATTTGTAAGTGTCAGGAAAGATGGACAAATGATAATTAATGGGCTGACAAAATTACTAAAGACTAATGTGGGAGCTGGTTGTTTTCCCTTTAACCACACCTTCTATTTCTGCCATCTCCTGTTTTCTGTTTGGCTGTTTCACATTATAGAAAGAAACAGGTAAAGAATCACTTTTCTAAGATCAACGTAAGATTCTAAAGAGAAAAGGAAAACAAGAAATTTCATGTGAATATGAGACTTATGCATTGCCCATCTGTCTCTACAATTTCACCAATAAATTTCAACGAAAATCATCAGAAGTAGAAGCTGATGGTAAGTACCTAAAAAATGTCATGAAAATTCATTGCAAGTAAGAAGACAAAGGGAAAGTTTGAGTTCAGATCTTATTTTACCTCTATGATTTGCAAATGTTGCTGTCAGCACTCATGCTCTAAATCAGCCTGACCTGTGCTGCCTCTTACCCAGTCAAACAGGTAACATTTGTGGCAGGGAAATAGAAGTGTTGTGAAAAGAAGGGCAAGAGCATGAAATACATGATACTGGGAAACTGGGATGATTACTGTGGAAGAGATTTTGGGGGTTTAAGAGCAATATGACAGTGCAGTGGGAGCTTTGATTAGTAAGATGGGGAGATAAAAGTCTTTTAGTGACTATGCAGATATGCAGAAGACATGAGAGCCTTGTGGTAGTAGGGTTCATGGACAAATGGTTCTTCTCTGGCAGTGCTGTCTGGATAGCAGCTTGGATTTGTAATACTATTTATTTTTTTGCACGTTTACCTCCTTAGTCACCCCATGCCCTTATCTTTTTTTCTCCCTCCTCTGCTTGACAAGCTTCCTCACTTACGTCATAGCCAAGGTAGTCATAAGTCAGCTGAGAAACGGGGAATGAATAACTTCCTTCCCCTTGGAGCACTAGCACACTGCTGCTCTGAAACACTTAGGTCACCTGTCTTCCCAGCAAGAGGGGAGCAAGTACAAAGTGTAATCCAACAACTTCAGTGCATCTCCTCCCTTTGGAAGAGCCACTCATTGGCTGCAGGGTCAGGGGTTTTTATACTGTTGAGGAGTTAGTTTTACCCGGAGGATTTGTTTTCAAGTAAAGTTTTCTCACAAACTTCATGTTTTTAAATATTTCTAGAGGACCCTATGTTTTTTTTCCTTAAACACTGCAACATTTCCGAGCTGACTATTGCAAAGAAATTAGGTATCCACAGCTCTAAAACGGCATGAATTTATAGAAACAAAATAAAATACAGAATCACAGAGGCTTTTTAAAACAAAATGAAAGGAGCACAGGATCACAGCAAGGCTGGTAAATTTTCAAAGAAATGTAGTTGCATAGCAAGTGTGGCCTCAAGGTTTCACAGCCCATTTTGGAGGTATCAGTTTGTGATTCTGTGCCCAGTTTCACCTAGTTAGGAGGGAGGCTAGTACTCCTCTCTTCAGAAATGCAGTGTTGCTGATTTAGTTAATCTTTTCAGAGCATTTTGTGATGCATAGCCAGAAGGCGCTGTAGAAAAGCAAATGACTATTTGGGAAGTAGTATAGTTCTATTACAATCTATCCAGGCCCTGAGATTGAGTGCACTGAGGTCTCTAAGAGAAAATTGAGTTAATTTCAGCTGTTGGATGAAACAAAGAAAGAATATAATGACAGAGATGGATGAGGAGAAGAGGAAAGTATGTGAGGTATAAAGAAAAATGTGGGTGAGTGACATCTGCCTGAAAAAATGAAGTTGGAGATGAGTGAGGAAAGGCAGTACAAAAATGGAAGGGTATACCCACCCAGTGGTACTGTATACCTGTTCTTGGTGGCATACAAATGTGAAGCTGCATCTGAATGCAGAGAGGATGCCAGCTTTTGTCAGAGAATGGAGGCTCCAAGTTCATCAGCTACTGGCACTTTGTTTTCTCCTTGGGTGACATGCAGCTCCACGTGCCCTGAAACAAGCAAATCATTTTATAGCCTTAGGTTGCTCCTATAACACAGTGAACTTGACACAAATCTGTTCCAATGTTACCAAGCTGGAGCAAGTAAGCAATAGCACTTGTTTTCCTACCTCTGTGAAGTTACCCTGCTTTCCTTCTCTGATTTACCCAGTGAAAACAAGATAATTAAAAAAGTAAGTCTAAACCTCGTTCATGAGAGACCTTAAGAAAATTTTCGAAGTATAAGTTGAGGTGATTTAGAAAGATTGCCTTTCCTTAACTGCATATAAATTAGAAAAAGATTGAAGGCTGGAGTTTTAACACCAATGCCACAGGAAGACAAGCCAGTGCAAGATCGGGCAGGTGTGGAAGTAAAATCAAAGCAATGTCAGACTGATTAAGAATAAACCACATCAGAAGTGCAACTGGTAAGAGACTTAATCATTCAGAGTCAAATGAGGTAGGGAATATGGTATTCTTTTACACTACTACTTGCAGAAATTTTTGTGACAGGTTCAGAATGGAAAAAAGTCCAGTAAGACAGGCTGTGCTCCTCAGAGGAAAGATGAAGATGACTTATCTGGGCCAAATGGGAACAGATATGGGGATGACTAGTGGCTCGGGATATGTAGTTCACTTTTCTATAGCACATGTTTTTGTTCTTTTTTTTTTTTCTTTTTCCTCCATTTCTCCTTTGCCTCTGTTGCAGGAAGTGCCTTAACTACAGCAGTGGACTAGTTTGTATTATCCTTCTTTCATTCTGTTCAATAGAGGGTTGTGTTGTCAAGGAGTTCTAAAACCTGCACTCCACTTTTTTTTAGTATGGAGAACATTTCTGTTTGCTGGGCTGGCAGCTGCTGTATAAGCTTTTCAGTCCTTTCTAATCATTCTGCCTTCTGTAGCAAACTACTGTGAATTAGTTCTTTGGGGCTCATTGTCCAGACTCCTTTACTACACTGAGAAGGAACAAGAGGTGCTGAAGAAAGCCCAAGGAGATGTCCTCTGCCTAAGGAAACTCAGCTGTGCCTGTAGGGCCATGGTGCCAAGACGATGGAAGCATCATGGCTGGGATGTGTTGTGTTCTGGATGATGGTGCATGAGAGTGGATCAGAGCAGCAATGAAATTGCTTTGCATGACACTGGAAATCAAGTCCGCTATGAATGATACCAGGAAACAGAAAGATAAGGAGACTGAAAACTTCCTTTACCCATGTCCTCACTTAGTCTGCAGTGCTGAAATCACTGACAATTGAAAGAGCAGTAGCTGTAAAGAGGAAGGAAAAAGTCCAGTATCTCTGTTTTTTCTTGCTGTTTTCTCTGATTCCAGGGACCCTGACCTTAAGCAGCATGCCAAAGCAGGGAGGTAGAGCTTTTCTTGAGCAGCAGTCACCCTGATTGACAGAAGGAAATGAGATTGTATGCCCTTTTATTCCAGTCAATAGAGGTAACTTACCCAGATACTGCCGATTTGGAGTGAAGAGCTATCAAACTGAGATTTTGAGTGAAGTTCTGCTTACCCCTCTTGCTAGGCAGATGTGGAAGCAACAAAGATCCTCACTTTTACAGTGGAAAAAGAATTCTTCTCTGTTCTGCTCTGTGGTTATTGCATACTGATTAGAAACCAGCTGAGTACAAGTTTTACAATATGAGGCTTCTCTCCCTCATTAACTGAATCTTCTTAGTTAAGTGCAGGAAATAGTAGGAAACAACCCAAACCTTGACTAGAGATGCATGCTATTGTTCCAGATTTTTACTTCATTTAAACTCCAGGGATTTGGACTTATTAAACATTCTAATCCCAAGATTATTTTTTAATTGCAGTTTTTAACTCTACTGTTGTGTCACCTCTTGCTCTATCAAAGTTGTGCTCACAGCGAAAAGCATGAGAAAAAGAACCAAGGGAAATTTGTTTCTATGGTCTCAAGGTGTGGTGCAGTTACTGCCTGGAGCTCTCCCACTAGTTTAAGCATCTTGTGAAGGTGTGACAGACTGAAACAGTTACACCTGAACAGACTAGGCTGTGAATATCTTTATGAAGATGCAGAGGTTCTCTTACAGGTATAGTGTGTCCTCACAGCTAGCTGCATCAATATGAAGAGTGCAGAGAGGCACACCAGCTGTGCACAACTGCACCACGTTTAGCAGCAGAGCGTTTGAATATGAACAAGGCCCTCATTTTGGTCTCAGTCCTTTCCTTCTCTCCCTGGTGAATGAATAAATCTGCTTTCTGGCTGTTTATGTGATGCAAGTGGGTGAGAATTAGCAGTTTGGAATTACTGGTCTGGGTTATTAACTTGGGTTCATGAATAAACAGAATGACTGCTGCCAGGGAATTGTGCATTAATTACCCTTGAGCTTTGCTGATGGAAGAAGGATAGAGAAACAGCAAATATACTAAGAGCTTTTGACTATTGTTTTATTATTAATAGTATTGCTAAAAGAAGCACTGATTAAACACTTTAGTTTTATCTTCTACTGTTCTTCTTGTCTGGTCTTTTTTACCTTCTTCCGGCCTTGGCAGTCCACGCTCTCGTGTTTTTCTGAAAAAGCTGGATAGGAAATTAGTAAACACTTTATTTGGTTCAACATATGTCAAGGAAGTGGAAACAGCTGGGAGCCAAAAGGAGAATGTGGCTGGCAAGGCAGGTTGTTATTTTTTACACCAAGCTGTTCAGTTAGGTCTCTTTGTGTAGAGAAGTCACTTCACTTGGCCCAGTTTTATCTTGATGTCTCCTATTAGTCCCCTTGCCTTCAAGCATTTTGTCTTAGCAGTTTACACACCTGCATGTTTATGCACTGCAATTCATTGCAGCTTCTCCTTATCTCTCCCTTTCCTCAGCACTTTTCTCTTCCTTTTCCTTTCCTACAGCTGTTGCCACTCCTACAGATACCAGGGCGATGGGATAGGTCTGGCCCAGCTTTGTCTGTCACCTTCCCAGCCCTTCCTCTTCCTGAGAGCAGGAGAACCTAAGGTGAAAGCTGGTCCGAAGGAAAAAGGCCAGCCAACCTCTGCCAAGTTTGAAGAGACAAACCAAGCATGAGTTGAGAGGAAATTATTAGGCAGGGGAGAGGACAGGATGTCCATGGTACCCAGGGAAATGGTCTCATTTAAATAATTTGCTTGAAGTCATAATGAGACAGGACTGAAAACTTTAATTTTATGTGTGATATTTTCTACTCTGTACTATTATCTATATTTATGTATTACATTAGAATATATTCTAGAGTGATAGGTGATAGAACAGAAACTCAATCACCTGTTTTATGGCAGCAGAGGGCCTTGATTTGTTCCATTAGGAAAGCAGATATGTTGCTCCATTAGAAGGGGGAAAAGTAATGTATTCAGTAATGCTGTATCAAGGCAAATAATAAAATTGTCTCTTCTCATTTTCCCTCTATGTTCAAAAATTACCTTCAACTCTATTGCCACTTATTTCCAGCAATTAATCAGCCAAGCAGACTGACGCATTTTTGCCTGTCTCGTGTAATGTGGGTGAAGCAAGCAGATATACGTGGGCCTTGATTACACCAAGGCCACTTTATATGGCTAGAGACATCACTCTTGGTGTTTTTATTCAAACATCAAAGACCAAGGCCACTCTTGTTTCTTCCTGGTTTACTAAGGAAAGTGATTTAACTGCAGAACTCTTACTGCTGTTTTATTAGTGTTGTGTAAAACCCTTATAAATTCCTGGGAGCTCGAAAACAGTTCCAAACAAAACATGATTCTCATTGTTGACTTCTGTGTGGAAGTTTTGTAGCCTAATTCCTATGTCAAAGATGACATGAGACTTCTCCAGAGTCAGCATGGCAAGAGTTAACTTTTGTAGGATTGGCTCTGAAACTGGAACTCAGCAGCCTTGTGCCCAAAAACCTCCTCACTGACTTAGTTGCCACATGAGCCTTTAAAACAACCTTAATTCTGATAACCTCCCTTACCTAATTTCAAACTGTTCCAGTAAGTGTGTCACTAACAGTATTACTCAAAATCTATTTTAATGTCCTCTAATGGCTTGTTTGTTGAAATATATTTAGTATCTTCTAAAGCTCAGTAATACAATCGCTATTTTTATGTATTTTATGTGCAAGGGTGGCCTTTTGGTTTGCTTTTAAGTGAATACAGGAACATTAAGCCTAATAGACAGCAGTTACTTTACTTTTTTTTTAACGCTATTGATGTGTTTACTTGTTATGTATTTATCATATGCAATAAAATGCTGCAAGGGCAAAGAGCAAATATGTTAAGATAGTGTAATAAGTAAAGCTAGCATCAGTTAGTTTGCCATTGCTTTCTCCCATTAAGCTGGCATGGATCTTAGCCCTAGTTGGTGCACTTTTTTTTGGTAATGTTCTATTTAAGGATCCTAGGTTTGCAGAAATGCTTGTGTCCGTAGTAATATGCTGTTGTTATTGATGGCAACTAATTGCTTCATTCCTACAATCAAATGTTTTCTGTTTTAGAATCCTTTGATTTCCTATCAGTCAGATGGTGAAAAGAGGAGAGAGGTTCTGTAATAAAACTTTTAAAGAACCAACAGCAAACAAATCCGTTTAAAGTCTAGCAATGTAATTCTTACTTTCTTTTCAGTTCAAAGGGACGAATTGCCAGCAGTCTTTGAAAAACCAGAACATGTAGAAGGCTTCATTATAGCCAACGATTTCAGGAAATATTGACAGATCTAGTTCTGAGGCAGAATTTCCTGCTTCCTGTCTTGTTGGATAAAATACTGACACACTCAAAGTCATCTGTTCACTTTGAATATGTGCTGACAGAAGTAGTCTGATTTTCAGGGCAGTATACACTCCAGGTGTACACACTCGGGATGTCCCTGATTACACAGAGCAAGACTCTTGCATCCTGTTTGGCATCCCTGGGGATTTACAAGAGGAAAGCACAAGCTATCATGGACTCATGATGGCAGAGGTATGAAGGTGACACCCAACTTTGTGCGCTTGCAGGAGGAGAAACATTGTCTCCTGCCAGCCTTCAGCCTGTTTCTGTCTGGATGGGGAGAAGTTGGCTTGGTGGTTAAACTCTAAAAGTGGTAGCTCAAAGTGGTTTCTGTCACTTTCTCTGCATTTTTGGTCATTTTTTGCTGTCTGCATCCTCTTGGTCTTCTTTCTTGGGAGCTAATTATTACCATATGAAAAGCCTTTAAAAAAAGAAATCTAAACCTGGCTTCACTGTGGCAACACAATACACCCAAAAATTATTTTTTTTCTTTGCAACTCAAATTGTTTCAACTAGTCTTTAAAAATATATCAATCAAATTTTTTGTACCACAAGATTTTAGGGTTTTTTTTCATTAATTTGGCACCAGTTGCATTGGTCATGCTTACCAGACTGTTTCACCCCAAGTTTTCACAATTCCCAACAGTTACTGCATTCTGGAATGATGGATCTGTTCGTGGAAACCAATGGTTACAGCTGAAGTGAGCAGGCAAGAAGAAAGATCCCTCAGGAACGTCTTCTGTCTGTAGGCCTTTAGAAAAGCTTGATTTATAGGAGGCAATACATTGGCATTTAAGCTGTCTAGACATGGGTGCCTACTTTGAATTAATTTTGATGGGAGTTAGGCCCTGGGGTGCTTTCCAAGTGCCAAAACAACACTAAAAAAATTTTTGATTATCTTTTGTGGGCTGTTAAAATAAATAGCCTCTTCAGATATTGTGCTGACAAAGTATTAAAAAACCTAGACAGACTTCAATAAAGTAATGTGCAGTAAATGTAGTTGCATACATTAGGAGATTTCATGCTAGAGAAATATGGTTCTAGACATGAGCATGGTAGGAGTGAAAACTTCCGTGAGAAGATAACATTAAAGAAGCAGCAAAAGTTTGGGGTATGGCTGTGGTTGTTGGCACTTAACGTACATCTAAGCTACACATCTGAAAGACATTCATAATGCCTAACTTGGATAAGAGTGCCAAGGAACACTATTTCATTTGTCGACATCCTGGGCAGCCGTTGTCAGACTCTAAAGAAGAGGCAGAGAAGGCACAAAAACCCTAGCTGTAATGTATCTTTTGGACTGACAAATCTGTCCTCTTCTGCTTCTGAAACACTGTAAGCTTAAGGAGACTTCAAATACTAAAAAGCTGTAATTAGAGCCATCTTCTGAAGCATGCATATGCTTCCCTTACGCTATGCAGGAGAGTTCCTGTTTTCCTGTTGTTTCCTGTGGCATAAACATTTATTTTAAATTTCTTTTGTCATCTGGGAAGATGCTGTCTAGAGGAGATGTGCTTTCATGTGACATTCTTCCTTCCCGCTGCTGTTTTTGTGGCCTCAAAGGCAAATGCAGGATATTCCTCTTCCAGTTCCTTCAGTGCCTCTCCTTACTCTAGTATTTCTGATCAATCGATCTGCAGTGATGTCAGCATTTCCAAAGAACTGATATAATTACTTGAAAGAAAGGTAGGACAGACTGGCCCTGACTTTCCTAGAAAAGGCTGAAACATTCTTCAAGCTTGTATAGATTACAGAGGATTTGAACAATAATGTAAATAAAGTATTTTAAGTACTGTAATGTAAGTATTACTCAGATTATAGTAAAATAATATAAGGATGACATTAGATTGACCTACTTATTTAGACCTCTTGAGGTCAAGAACAAGTTTGGCAAAACCCTTGTCAGGGGTTTTATCAATTGGAACAGTCCGGATAAAACTGATCCTCTCTCTGTGCATGGGCCTGATCTGTACAATCTCTCAAGTTCCTTCCTGCTGTGCTTCTGTGACACTAAACTATGCGACTCAAGTGGCTTAGCATGTGCTGTCCTGTAACAACACTAAGAATGGGAAAGATGAGAGAAATTCAATTGGCTGCTGGTGTACACTGATAATAATACTTAAGATTCTAAGTTACCTTCTGTACATAATTTCTTTATGGCTACACAGCACTGATTTGTACTGGGCAGTCCAGTGGGTAAACTGTGCTAGCAAAGAATTAACGGGAAAAGTCTCATAGGTTCATAAACTGGGAACTGCAGAGAACCCATTTTAGAATTAGCACACAGGTGTATTCCTACAAGAAGTGCTTGGCCTGATTTACCGTGTGACCTAATGACTCATGACCACACGGTTAAACACTGCTGGATAATCTAGCTTAACTTTTTAATAGTTGCAGTAAATCATTTAAGTAAACCTTCAAAAAGGCAGGTGCAAAGAAAGAGCTGCTTGGTTGAGGCTATTACAACTTCAAAAAACATAAAAGAGTGACATGAGGAATCCTGTATCTTGGGATGACTCGTAAAGTCCACTTTAGGATTAACAAGGGAAATGCTTTCTGAAGGCTGTTACTGATGAAAGCACAGAACTTTCTGTTCATCAGGACAGAAAAAGGAAGGTGGGGGGTGTGTGCTCTGTGTGTGCATGCCTTACTCTGAAGAAATGGGAAGGAAGTATACTGAAAGATCATATGGGTTTACCTCCTACTAGGAATTTCATGGCACTAGTTGACCTTGGCCTTCATTCAGTAATGCTCTTTCTTCTGTAATGCTGTTGAAGACACTAAACCTGGTTTGCTTCAGCATCCTGTGAAGAAAAGAAAGTAGTGGCAGAAAGGAATTAGCAGTGTAGTGTACAGAAAATAAGTAGGACAGGTTTTAGATAGGGGTACCCATGATCAATTGAAAGGCATATAACAGAAGGGCTAGTGATCCAGTGATTTTTTTGATAAATTAACACCTGTGGGTAATAACTTCTTTGTACAAAGATCTATGCTTCAATATGAGATGCAGTCTGCAAAACAGAAAGAGGATTTTGATTGTGATGCAATTATCTTGCAACTGTTTACTATTGCATGAGGACTGTGATTAGGAGGAAAGGTTTTATCTGATCTCAGTCAAGGTTTCAGTATATAGCTTTGCTTGTTGGTAAACCAGCTTATGTGATACCCGAGAAATTTTGGTTATTTTGGAAAACTTGGCTTCTCCTTTCATCAAGCAATCTTCACCGTATTTCCCTCTCCTTCTGACCAGAGCATGGTCAGTGTGTTAGCCTCCCTTCTTAACTGCAAATTGAAGTTTTCTTTGTGTGTCTCTCTCCATGAATCAAATTTTCTGTCCCAGTTAAGGACAGCTGATGTGATAGCAAAATAACTATAAATGTTCTTTTCCATAAAGATTTTTTTCTTGGGCTCTGGCATTCCTATGGTGTTTATAGCAACTGGCAGGGGTTTCTGGTCTTTCAGTATGGTCTGTTTTGGGAGTCGGGTGGACATGAGGCTCTGGTAGAGGAGGGCAAGGAATAGGGGGTGTGAGTGTGACCAGTGGGGAGGAAAGGGCTGTTTGCTGGCCTGCAGATTGGTGCTACAGCTCAAGCAGAAGAGGCAGCAGAGACTGAAGTGGTTTGGATAGTTGGGGTGTCAGTGGGATGTTTGACCAAGCAATACTCAGCATCTCCAAGCATGGCCCCTTCAGCTGGACTAGGTCTTAGTATTGACAAGTAAAGTAAGACATAAACACAGTGTGGGAGTCAGCTGCTCCTTGGTACCTGCCTGGGTATGTGTTCTTACTACCTGATAAATTTTATCTCTGTTTCAATGATGATGCACTCTTCCTGAAGGAAAACGTACCTTGTGTTTACTACAGAGAAGTGGCATGTAAATAAGCAATTAATGCAAAGTAGCTGGCACAAGCACACTACTACTTATAACCAGAGAAATGCAACTTTTCTGATGAAAGACTTAGCATATTTTTCAGTGCTATACTGTCGAAAGGTATCTCTTCCCTTCCTTATGAGGCTTCTTTACCAGAAGCAGTAGGGTGTGATTTTGCAGTGTGGAAGAAGATGAATGAGGGAGGAGGGTTAAATTACATGTCAATAAAATTCAGAGTAGGAAGGAAAAGTCATTATGAAAGAGTTTATCTCTGTTGCTTCCATTACCAAAGCAAGTGAGCATGCCATGAAGTCATGAGAAGATAACATCTTTACACGCTGCTGCATGCTTAAGTTATGCAATCCTTGGCCATAGCATGTCTTGGGGTCCAGAAGTTCTCAGCACTTCAGAAATGGGCTTTGAGGGTTCATAGATGAAAGATACCTTGAGATTTAAGAGGCACAAATATACCTCCCATGGCTCAAGGTGTCTGTCATCCACAAATTCCTAGAAACTGAGTACAAAATCATGCAGAATGTCAGTCTGAGCTTTTCTTACTCTTTTACTCCTCCCTGGTATCAATTGCTGACCACTGTTGAGTGCAGGACATAGTACTAAATGCCATTTTTGATCTACTGTGGACTTTTTCGTGTTATTACCCATGCTGTTAGATGGCACATTTGTACCAGTACTATTGCACCTATATTTGGAGAAGATGAGGTTATCATGTACTGTTTTAACTGTTGTTAAAGGGATATAGTATTTCTGTGTGGATGAGGTTGTATGAAGCATTTCAATACCAGCACATGGGGTGGGAAGAGAGCAACAGGACAAATCAACAGCTCATTCTAAGCTCTGAAGAAAGAAATGCAGCAGAAAAAAATTTTAAGTACAATCTTTAATAACAAAATAAGTTTTATGTTTAAGTTTGATATGACAAAGAATACCTCTTAGGCCGATTTGCCTTTTTGAGAGTTGAGTAACTTCTTTTCAGTAAAGACAAAAAAAAAATTGGATTTTGTATACATGGGGAAAAACAGAGATTCAAATTTGTTACAAGGAAATTTTTATTGGTCTATATGTACTCACCAAGTTAATTTAACTGGGACTTCATATCCTGTTGTCCCAGTTGTGCAAATAGGAAAATGATGATGCTGATCCTAAAGACTTGTTAAGAATGTTGTCATTTTGGCAGGAGGTCTTAATAGTTTGCACACTGCAGGGGTTTTGGGTCTTTCAGTATGGTCTGGTTCAGGAGTGGAGTGGACATGAGGCTGGAAGAAACTTGGGTGAAGCTGCTCAAAGACAGAGGAGGTTTCTCAGTTATTTTAACCACAGAGTAACCAGGATGAAGTAAGATATTATCCTTTCTTTTATAGTTAATGGGCTACAAGTCATTTGTTGCGCACAAGAAGAGGGTGAAGAGGACAGTTGTGCTGACTAACCTTCTTGGATCCTCTGTTGTGGTGCAAACAAGAAAAGTGGCAGATAAGGCATTGGTCATGTGGTAGAGTCAGTTGCTGGCCACATCTGCCTTCAGGTTGGTGAGCAGAACATGTGCAAACTGCAGACAGTAAGTCGCTAAGATAGGTTGTTGAATATCTGTGTCCGTGCTATAGATCAGCTAAAGAGAAAGAAGCAAGGAAAGTTTCCCTGGGCTCTAGAGCCCTTCATACCTCTTGCACAAACACCCTGCTGCCCTCTTGCCTCATGCTGGGGTATCCTGTGTCCTAACATGGGCATGGAACCCTAAGGAGGAAATTCGGTAAATCTGCACCCAGCACCTTCCCTGATACCTTGGTGCCTCACCTCTGAACAGCCTCTCTAATGGGTTCAAGGATCCTTAACACCAAGATCCTGGGAAGTGGTGTCCCAGGACCAACTTCTAACCACAAGAAAGAGTCTCCCTGTCTCAGGCCAATGCTGTTGCTGGTTCCTCTTTGTAGCAAGATGGTGGGAATAAGGCTCTACCTCTTTTACCTGCATAGGCAGCAGAGACAAACAGAACTGTCAGAAAGGAAGCCACAAATGCAGCACTGAGGAGGGAAGTTCAAGTGTCTCATTAGAACAGTATTACCATAGGAAGGTGAAGACTGCACTATGGTCTGTTCAGCTCTCACTCTTCTCAGAGGCAGCAGCCTTGTTTCATGCTGAGGAGATCTGAACCTATATGCTCCTGTGTAACACCCACCTCAGTTTAATGCCCTGCCTATGACTCTCCTGCTACTACCATTGTTCCCAAAGGTCTTCATGCAAGTATAGGAACCGGGACAACTGGGGACAGGACAGGGTTGAGGGCAGACAGCTTAGGAAACTGTGAGAGCAAGGGGAAGAAGGAGAGGGAGGGCAACATCTTCTCAGCTTCCCTATGCACAAGGTTGCTAACATAGCCCTGGTGCCAATTCAGCGATGAGATTCTTAATGTTTTTTATTGAAAAAACCTTAATGTTTTTCTGTCTCTGGTTCAGTCCCAGGTAGATTAAGCTCATGAGCATCTGCATTAGCCTTGGGATCGTATGTTTAGAGTTGTAGAGTGAATTGGTGGTGAAGGAAGACAAAAGAAAACAGTACTTTCTAGATGGGAGGCAACCCACAATCAGAAAGAGACTTGTGTGCTGTTCATTATCGTGATTCAAAGGAACCATGATGGGAAATGCGAAGGTTTGGTAAACAAGCCAATAGCACTAAGAAAATACCTGACTACATGTTACCAATTTTGACTCCCAAGGGAAACTGACTTTCAAAACATTGTCATTCAGCACAACTCTTAGTGGCTGTGCTGGTTTTGCTTGGTAAATATTCCCTTGTTTAACAAAAGCCATTAATAGTGAGGAAAGAAAATGCCAGATATACAGTTGCTGTGAAGTGAAAGCCTGAGGGCAGAATAGCTGATGTTCACTTAAAAACCTATAATTTTGCTAGTGAAGAAAAGAAAATGCACTGAACTCGCAGAGGAAACTTACTCTTTTCCTTGCGTTCATGTGAAAGGTCAAGCAGAAAAAAAATAAAAATCAGGAGGTCAGAAATAAATCAGGAACAATAAAAATAGTCCTTAAGACACTGCAGTGTTAACACAGTGCTTTTCTTCCTGTAGCCCGATCTTGCTGCAGCAAAGACCCCTGAGAACATGCCAGAGCATTAAAAGCAATAGAATTGCATTTTGAAGGGCAAGAAAAGCAGCCCATGTGGGTAAAGTGCTGTGCTATTCACCTCTCAGCTCTCTGACGGTCACCCAAGGATCTCTTTTGCAATTATAAAGCGTGCCATTTTAAGACCATTTATGTTGCTTGGAAGAGTTATTTGAACGGTATCTATGCATTGCTGAGGTAACTTTAATTGGGTTGCTGTTTAGGTGATGAATTAAACTGTTGACCACCTGATAGCAAAATATCCAAATGAAATAGTCTTGTTAGGGTAAGGGCTATTAAAATCTATAGTGACTTATTGACATACTTCAGGTTTATTGACCTAACCTTCTGAAGTTACCTTTTGTAATGCAGAAAAACCCCTCTATGCCTTGCATTCATTTCACAGTCTTTTTCCCTCTGATTTGTCAGGGGCAAGAGCTCAGAGCATTCTTTGCTCCCTATTTAGTGAGAGGAAGTCCCCCTAGAATTATGCATTTCCAAAGAAATCCAGTTCTTCAGTTGAACCATGCCATAGGGTTTCAGTTTTAACTTGCAGAGCAACCTTTCAGCCAACCCTTCTAGGAGGAAGCCCAGGTAAGGCACAGAGCACTTGATTCTCAGTTTTATGTAAAGAGTTAACAGCAGCTGTGTTTTTTCTACATATTAGACACGCATAATTAGAATAGTTTCTCGTGCCACCTTGCTAGTTTTTTAACACAGAAGGATTTCTGCATTTACATTGGATGCTCTGACAGACATACATTTTGTAATACCTTTCTGTTTGGAGCTAATCTTCAGGAAGGAGGGATAGAAGGATGAGATCTAGAACATGACATCAGTGTCAAGAGGGTCTGTCACTTCACAGCTGTGACTGGCAGAGATTAAGACAAGTTAAACTAATTGACCTTTTACTCCCGAATATCTATGGGCTACTTTTCCATTCTCTGCGTTTTGACTAGCTTTTTTTTTCACCACCACTCTGAAGATGATGTCTGTGCCTCTGAAACACACACCACCTAGTTTACCTTCAACATCTGTCTACCTGCCTTTGATTCTCCACAGGATTTATATGTGTTAGCAATCCGATGAAGAGGCTTCTCCTTGGTCTCCTGTTTGCTAGAGCTGTTTATCCTTTGTGATTTAATTTTTTTTTCCTTTTTCAAACCCTTGTTGTGGTGACAAACAGCAGTGGTTTTCCATACTTCAGATATTGGGCATTTCTCTTGACGTGGCCAACTAGTTTATTTCTTCCCCTGTCCTCCCTGCCTCTCCCCAAAACAACTCTTCTTGATAATTCAGTATACTTTCTGACTTCCTGAGCATGCCTGTTCCTTTTCCTGTGGGGCAATGAAAGCTTGTCCTACCTGGTCACCATGAGTAGGCAGGACATAGTTTCAAGTCCTACTCTGAAGAGCTCAATTACAGGAGCTTTTTTTTTTTTTTCTCTCCTCCACCCCCAAGCTTCAGCGTGAGTCAAAAGGAAAATAAATCTGATGGCTCTTAAAACAAATCTGTGAATTTTTTGTATCATACTTCCACTACAACAGAGTTTCAAACCCTGTTTTTATGAAATGTAGGGAAGTCTTCCAGTGGATCCAAGTCTGAGGTGAGTGTCTGTTGAGAGTCAGGAAACAAAATGTGGTATGAGTTAGAAACACACGTCCATCTTAACTGTGTTCTTCCCAGTTTCCTCTCACACAGTAAGTTCTGTTGTCCCACATGTGAAACTTCTTGTATGGCTTCTTGTATGGCTTTTTTCCCTGGTGAAAGTCTTGATGGGCAGTAGTTTAGGACTTACTCTGCCCTTTAGGTTCATGTTTTATCAAATCATTAGTTGTGAATAAGATAAAGAAAGTGTGCTTTTACAACTCTAGTTTCCTCCCAAACTACCTGGGCACGAGGCACATCTTCACAGTGGCAGGTCCAGAGGTCCAAAACATTCCCCATAGTAGAAGACTCAGTTGGGAGACTGGACCATGAGATTAGAGTTTTGACTTAGAAACATGCCTTATTTCCCCCCCCCCCCAAGAAAAACTATCGGGTAGCACCAGGCTTGTTAGGATTATTCATCCTTTATCTGGCCATCCTTTTGCTTAATCTGTGAAAGTAATTACAGGCTTGAATATACATATAATTTATACAACATGGTATTGGGACTCCCGGGAAAGGTACTTCTGTTCAAAGAAGAAAGGGAAAGTGGAACATCTGGACAAAATTAGATGAGGAAAACCAGAACACAAGTTGGTAGAATTGCCGCAAAAGTTTTATTTTGCAAAAATTCCTAGGGCGAGCTTGTAGCCTTGTTCATTTTACATTCCAATTACCCTTTCCTTTGCATCTATTTATAGTCAAACAAGCAGCTCTAGCTGCAAGCACCGCCATTCCCCTGCGCTCTGGCTGCTCAAAGGCAGGTGTACAGAGCATATCCTCCAGATAATTCTGGACCCAGAGTTCTGGCCATCCATTGCACACTCACAGAGGGGTCTTCCCCGCCCTGATAGGCAGCGCAGCGCCTGGGCGAGCCCCAGGCTGTGGGCCTCACACAGCCCTGCTGGCTGCCCTCCCGGAGCAGGGGCTTGTGGTACGCGCTTGGGGAGTCCGGAGGCTGTTTGGCGCTGGAAGCAAACTAATGCAAAACACAGTCGAAGCGCTTTCATGTGAGCTCCTGAGGAGAGGCCAGGGCAGCTGTAAAGAATACGCACAGCCTTGGGTTTGTTTACAAGGAGAGAGAAAGGGCTGTTGTGGGAAATGGCCGCACCACTGTTCCCGTGGTGCACTGTACCTTGTTTATACAATAGTGCCAAGTGGCAAGCACAGACACACTCGTGACAGAGCACCTCGGGAACTGCAGAGCCTCCTTTTGATCTTCTTCAAAACCTAAAAAGGGAGAGAGTTGTTTAAATTTGTACTACTGTCACTGCTACTCAGCTGTCTGAACCTTTTTTCCACCCACTCATGTTTACTTCTTTCAGCACCGGTGTGTTTCTAGAGCGTTTTTGAAACATCACAGGCAATGGCAATGTTTGAAATTGAGCAGCTGAGGTCAGTTGTCCTGTTCAGTCTGGAGAAAGGGTGACATAATGGGAGACCTCATGGTGGTCTACGGCTTCCTCACAAGGGGAAATGGAGAGGCAGACACCGATGTCTCCTCCCTGGTGACCAGTGACAGGACCCAAGGGAATGGCATGAAGCTGTTTTGGGGGCAGTTAGGTTGGATATTAGGAAAAGCTTCTTCACCCAGAGGGTGGTCAGACACTGCAAGAGGCTTCCCAGGAAAGTGATCACAGAACCAAGACTGCCAGAGTTCAAGATGCATTTAGACAATGCTGTCAGGCACACGGTGTGATTCTTGGGTCTGTCCTGTGCAAGGCCAGGAGTTGGACTTTGATGATCCATATGGCTCCTTTCCAACTCAGGGTATTCTATAATTCTGTGAAATCCATGCTTCTATCTTTGGGTGGATGTTTCACCACTGAAGCTCTGTGTGTGATCACAGTTGTATTTGTAGCAACCTCTGTTGTCTGCAATTTTCCCTCTTTTAATGACATCTTCATAAATACTATCCCAGACTCAAATAAAAAGTACTTCTGTTCTTGTTTGATAAAAAGTATCCTGGTCCTTGTTTCGTAAGTGCTTAGTAAGCTTAGCACATTGTGTGAGCCCAGGAGTGTATGAACTGCTGGCTTTTCTATCCATACTCTGTGAATTCAATTTACATTTTCAGATTAGTTTTATTCCCTGTAGGTATGTCCTGGACTCCTCTGTAGTAATTATTTTTGATGACTCCACTAACGCCTACTGCTGAAGACAGAGATGATCTATTTCAGACTCTTCCGCTGAATGAATTTAGCCAACAATCCACTCATGACTCTGGCAGATGTTTTTGCTTTCTTTCTTTCCTTCAGGCCAGTAAAAAACTTTATAAATCTTCACTCTACCATTCCAGAAATGTGAGAACTTTCCCCCTTGACACCTGAAACATTTCACTGACCTTGTCTGCACACAGTAGTTGCCTTTGTAGATACTGCAGACACCTGAGTTTAAAATGAACAAAACCTCAACATTTACTCTTACAAAAGCTTGATTTAGATTAGACTAGGATCCACAAAATTAGGTTTCCTTAAGAATACGTGCTCCTGGTGCTCATATACTCAATTTGAAAGCCCATATACTCACAATTTAAATTATGTCAGCTTGATTACACACTGCAACAATTCTAAATGTTTGTGTTGATTGTCCCTGCTGTTTATATAAAATTGTCTCCCCTCCTTAGTACACACATGGGTAGCCATGAAGTCAGTGGACTATTTCCACTGATCTCAGGAGATGTTAGCTGAAGGTCTATAGAAAATGCATGAGATCCTGCTCCAAATCAAGCCTGAGGCATGTCCATTACAATCCTTCCTTTGCCTCCATTTCAAGATGCTAGCTCATTCCTCGGTCTGCCCTCTTGTTGAAGAAGACCAGAGAAGTCAAACCAGCTACTTCAGACTCCCTTTTCAAATGCTCTTTAAGGCTTGTCCTTATTTTGTTCAGTTGGAACTAGAAAGCATTTAGATATGTTGATTATTTTGAGGGAACAATTGAGGTGAACTGATTATTGCAGTCCAGCTCTCTCTAGACTAATGGACATGTTATTTCTTGGAATTAAATTTTGCTAAGAAGCCAAGGATTAATTGGCTATGAAGACTAAATTATCCTTTCACTTTATAATTTATTAGAGAATATCATGGTGTTGTAACCAGAGGCTGTTAGAAGCCTCCATGATGATGAATAATTATGACATGATGAGACATGTCTGAGGAGGAATTTTTGAAATCACTCTAATGCGAATAAATAAAATAGAGATTAGTATTCTAGGAAAAATATGTAAACTCAGAAAACTGCTAATGAAGTTTAGCATAAACTTTTGTGGTTTGTTTTTGTTTGTTCTTTTAATTGTGAAGTTGTTGGAGTTTTTTCAAAGTAGTAGCATAAAGGTTTGGTTTTGGTTTTTTTTTTTTCTTCTAATTTTATTAGCTCAGTGTTAATTACAGCTTATTTACAGCCCCTATAAAATAAAATTCCCATCAGGGCAATCGTCTATTCAGTTTTCTTCATAAAGCAGTGAGCGGCGATCTCTCTTTTGTCATTCCTATCTCAGTACCATTCTTTTCTTTCTGTTTTTTAATGAGCCTGCAAGTTGTCTATGGAGAATTTGCAATATTTGACTCTGAGAATTTGTGCTGTATTCATTGCACATCTTGGTATCTCAGACCTACCTGGGTATTTTCTGTTTTCTGTGCATTCTCTGCAACTGCAAATCTCAAATGCTTTCATGAATTAAAGGTTAGTATTAGGGTGGATCTATGGGGTGGATGAACTCAGGTTCCGTGCTGAGGACCAGCCATTAGCGTAAAACTCACAGAAATGAGAAAAATTATGAACACTGTTAAAAAAACCTCAACACCCCACGAAAGAGTAAGAATAACTTGTTAAGGTTAACTATAAAGATTGCCTTCCCTTGCAGCCACAATAGCAAAGTGTTAATCAAAATGAAAAATTTTCTGTCTTCTGTCCTTTTACCCTCTTTGGAAGAAAAGTTTAGACCTGTGGCTTTGCTACAGGATTTGCTAATAATTCACATAAACCAAGACTGGAATCTGAGTTTTAGACCAACTGAGTACCTGGAACTCAAGTTTTAGTTTGCAATAGCTGTGGGAAAGGCTTACTCCTGAACTGGAAACTGTCTAAGGCAGGAGCTGCTTTGTAAACCAGTATAGCTGTCCTAGCAATGATGGAAGTATTAGTAATTCAGGTGACAGCTGTCATGAGAGTGCCATTTGCTTATAAAATGCCAAAATGTGGAAGTAGTCACTAGTCACATGCAAAGAGGACTGCGATGGGATGAGATAGCTGTGTGTTCTTATTACCATGAAGCACCTATTTATTAATAATACTGCTGTAAGAATTGTGTTTAAACCATCAGTCCTCTATGAAGACCGAGAGGAGACAGCCAAAGCTGTAGGAGTCTCTCAACATTTTGAAAGGTATATTCTGCAGGACACTATGCCTACTGGGGGACATCTGGGCAGCCAATAACCTTCAAATTGTTCACTTTAGGTCACCTCTCCATAGGTCATGACTGCCTTAACTCACCTCCTCACCAACAGCCTGACCACTTCCACCTGTAGTGGGTTTCCCAAGGAGGGGCTTGCTGAATTTGAGAAATTTTATTCCATCTTGGTTTAATGGGAGTTTTGTCTCATCCTTGAGGCAGAATTGAGGTTTTGATGATGTGTGAGAAGCAGCAACATAGCTGTGTTGTTCATCTCTGGCTTTTTGGAATGATTACCTAGAGAGGGCATGGGTACCCTTGACAGAGAGCAGGTACATGACATGAAAAGGTTCTCCTCCTTTGCATCTACTTTGCAAAGAAGATCACTCCTTTAATGATTTCATAATTAGAAACAATAGCAGAAATAAGTCCAAACCTTTAATAGCTGCTCAGATTATAGGCTGTTTAGTAATCTCCTAAGCCTCTACAAGTGTTTTGTGGGTCTGTCTAGCATAAGTAGCTAGTAGTATTCTACCATTAATATTGTTACTGTAATCCTGTATTATTTGTCCACGTTTTACACAGCACTCTTCTGCTCCCTAAGGATTAGACTTTGCCTAGTGTTGGATCCTCATCAGTGAGGGATGGCTTGTGCATCTGGGTTTTACATCAGAAACACACACTCTCGTTTGTGTGAAACTCATTCAGAAAATGGACTGTTTTTCAAAAGTGGGATGGTACAGTTTTATACCAATGGAGTGCCAAAGGACTTAAGTTCATGTGTCCTTGTTTCTGGTTGCAGAGAAAGACATCATTACAGAGCACTTGTGAGATTTTCCCTGTGTAATGAAGAATATTCTTTGACTAGACTGTTTGCAGTGTAAACTACTGAACTTACGAACACCAAGATGCATGGGAGATAAGCCAAAGTGATGAAGTCCAAGCAAGATGAGGAAGCACAGAGACTGTAAACATATTACCTTCTGTTAAAGGAAACATGTGTTGCAAAGATATAGGCTCTGGTCTTTTATTTTGGTAAGAATAAGCTTATTTTTTCTGATACAGGTGGCAAATTCACCAAGAAAACATCTGCAAGAGAGCAGAGGTAGGCCAGAGCATTTAACAAAAGCCTCATTATCTGTTGTTCTATAAAGCAGAAGACCAAATGCTGGTCTTTTAAAATTAGTGGCAAAACTACCTTTTTTCAATGGCGCAGGAGTTTATCCCAGGTGTTTTGCTACCATAGTGACAGTCTTATTCACATGTGTAGAGAGCAGTTGGTTTAAATTAAGAACTGCTGTTAACAAGGTGCAGTTTTGGATCCAAAGAACAGTTATAGTTAAATGAATTAAATGTAAGTATTATGAAAAATATTTCCCAGTACACCTTCTAGATATAGACCAATACTTGCCAGGATACCACAGGCATCATTGCAATACTTACAGATCACAATAAATATAGCAGAAGTATATATAATACAAAGAAGTTTTGCCTTTAGAAACCTATGTCACCTAAGCCCATAGGGCTCAGTAAGCACACTAATAGAAACGAAAATAAATGTATAAACTCACATACCTATACCAACTGTGCATAGGGCAAATGCTGAATAAATATACTGTCAGAACAGTCCATTCGTTATAAAACTATGCCAGGTATCAATGGTAGATTTTCTGTAGTTTTCTTCACAAAGATACTGCATGCAAAAGAAAACTGTTTCGACTTCTGTATTGTGGGAATAGCCTAAGTTCTTATTTCTCTGTGTGTTGATTCAACAAGTACTAGTGATGTGTTGATCTTCTTCTTTACTACTTTTCAGAACAAGGATGTCCTGAGCTAATTTATGTTCATCATGTGAAACATTAATGGCTGGCACTGAGAGTAAAATGAGGAAGATGTGCAAATTTGGGGGCTACTGGTATATTTGATATGTTTCTAACAATGCCTTTCATGAGAATTTTAGCTCTTTGTGAATTTGAAAATAGAGGTGACAAACCAGGTAAGTATAGTGAAAACTTGAAATAAAAATGGAAATTTTCACTTAGTTTTGAGATGACCATTTAGACTAATGTGTTTTTAGATATTGTATTAATTCAGATTTATTTTCAAGTCTAGTTGTCATTAACTACACATAATACTGAATCCTACAGCATCACCATCAACTTCTGAAGCCTATGGAAAGCAAAATTTGCACTGATGCCTGTGGCTGTTCAGCTCAGCCCATGCAAGCTGCAGACACCTTTGCATCTTTTTTTACTATTATGGTCACAGGTATAAACTGGGCAATTTTTTTTGAGGTACAGTTTTTGTGAGGCAAATGAGCCTTATTGACAGATCTGATTCCTTATGATTTTGATTCCTAGTGACCTTGCACATACCACTTGTGACTTTCCGTGGCAGTTAGTGGGAACTGATTTTTAATTCTTAGTTTCTTTTTGAGACAAAGACAGTTATATTTGTTTCACTTTTAACATAAAACTTATATCTTTGAATATGTTTACTCCATCAACTGTGAAGTTATTTAAATAGCAACAGTACTAAGGAGCGTACTGGAGTATCAGATAAAAAAACAACAGTATTTTGAAAGATCAGTTGAGTTTTTTAAGCTCAAAAGCATCTATTTGATTCAAGTCATACCATGTGTAACTGTGATATCATTAAAATATCCCAAATGAGCCATCCCTCACTCTTCATACCAAAGGGGCAACATCATTTCTGCATATTGTATTGGTAGTTTTCATCATTCAGTACAGAGGTCAGACAAGTATGCTGGGAAAGCAAGTTGTGTTCCAAAAGGCTACACCATGTCCCAGCATGAGTTTTTTATTTCCTTTGAATGTAAGATCATAAGAAATTAACTTTTAATCTGTTTTGTCCTCCTGTGTTTATTGTAGCTAGGGGACCTATTGCTTTGCTATTGCTATTCTATTTATTTAAAGGCAAAATGGGAACAGAAGAGTGTATGGGAAAACTCCTAAAAAGGCAGATTGGGCAAAAGAACCCTGTACATTGCCATCACACACTGCTGTGGCTTCAGAGCAGAGTGCTGGTTTCTTGCCTGGCTAATTTTATAGTGTGCTTCCCTCTTTAGGGTATGGCTCCTACAGCATCAGTCTCATAGTTTAGATGTGGAAAATGGCATTTGCATTGAAGTCAGTGATAGTTGAGTGCATACACTGCAGAAAATAAACACAAACATTGCTTTCATTGTCTCTTCCTTCCTCTATTATGTATGCTAAACTTTTGCTATTGTTGCTTTTTGCTCACAGAGATACCAGAAATACCACTGGAAATTCTGTCTTCCAGCTCCTTCCTTGAAGGAAGGAGAAGGAATCAGTTTTTTATTTTTATGTTTTTCATACTGGAAGAGTACCAAGTCACAACTCTGAAACTTGTTCTACTATGAAAATAGCCCTACTGAGAACATAGCATGGCTTTGTTTTGCCATTCCACAGAAAAAATCAAGAAGCTGATGAGCAAATGGAAAAATATGTTGAAAAAAAAAAAGGTTTTTTTCTTATAATATCTTGCACATGTTTATGCTTAAAAACATTTGCACAAGATAGGTGTCTTTTATTAAGATATGTCCTAAAACAACCCATTCACTGAACAATACGTAACAGTTGAGCTAAATGCTGTCTGCTTTTATCATAGTAGCAGCAGAATGAATCTGACAGCGCCTTTAGTACTGTTTGCAAAGAAAGGTACGCAAATTTAGGCTCATACCGCTTGCCAGACGCAGAATGTTTTCTTTATGGTGAGATAAATTAGTTTCCATTTTTATGCAAATTTTCCTGCTTATTGGATATAGAGCTCTTCTGTTGTATTTGGAGGCACTGCCTCTTAAGAACTGGAGAGGCTTTGCATTGCTTCCACATTCTGTTAAGATATGCC